>JAWPHD010010370.1:0-94374 GCA_037043455.1 Cyrtodaria siliqua
AAAACAATACAGAAATATAAAAACATATATAGTTTAGTCTGTGGGGGGGGGGGGAGTTTAGTGTCGGGGTGGGCGGGTAGGGGGTGCGGGGCGGGAGATAGCAATATGTGTAAGTATTGACCAAAACAACAAAGAAATATGAAGAAAAAATAGAGATTCGAGTCGGTGGGGGCGGGGGAGGAGGATGGTGGGGGCGGGGCAACATAGGTATATGTGTAAAAATTGACCAAAACATTACAGAAATATGAAGAAGAAAAAATAGTTGTGAGTCGGGGGGAGGCGGGGTGCCGGGGAGGTTGTGCGGGGGGCGGGGACGGAGTAGGGGCGGGGTAACATAGATATATGTGTAAGAATTGACCAAAACAAGACAGAAATATGTTAAAATAAATAAATAAACAAATTGAGTTTCGAGTGTGGATGGTGGGTGGGGGGGGGAGGCCCTGGGGTGTTGGAAGGCGGGCGTGGGGGTGGGGCAACATAGCTACATTTGTAAGAATTTACCAAAACAACACACAAATTATGTAAACAAATAATTAAATGAGTGTCGAGTGGGGGTGGGGGTGTTGGAGAGGTGGGGGGGGGGGGGGGGGGGGGGGGGGGTATGGGGCAACATAGCTATATGTGTAAGAATTGACCAAAACAACAGAAATATGTAAAAAAAAAAAAAAATGGAGGGGGGAGGAGGGAGCCCATGCCCAAATATGGGTGAAGTACAAATAAGATGCATAATGATATAAGATCCCAAACCAAAATGATAACTATATATACACCAGCTTAAATGCAAACCTAGATCTGCCTTTATTGCACATGTTATGGGCCTTCACAATTTGGGTTCCATGGGAGCCCAGAATTTGCGGAAGGCAACATTACTTAAGCAACCCTTTACAACATACTATAAGGAAACCAAGTCCCAAATTTAGCTGAGCTAGAATGGGGACGTTGTGATTTATAAAAAGAAATAGTTGTGTGTTTGGTAGAGCTGAACATGGTGATTTTGTTTTCAAATCCCCCATCCCCCCCCCCCCCCCCCCCCCCCCCCCCCCCCCCCCCCCCCCCCCCCCCCCCCCCACCCCCCCCACCAGGGTTTATGGGATGACAGTTGTCGTTGTCAGTTGTCCGTCGTCGTCCTTGTGAACACTCTTGCAACTTCATTATTATTATCTTTACCAAACTGCTAATTTTCATATATTTTATATTCTCTTTATTACTGTAGAATAATAAACGAATAAAACAAGTAATGTTAACAATACTATAAATATAATTAAAATTTAAATCGGCATGAAATATGTGTAGTTTAAACACACTATGTACACAATGTTTTACGATTGTAGCAATAAACGGTTCTATTCTATCTATCGACGGTGCCATGGTGGGTTGCGTATGGTGAACTAATATGCGCATTGAACTCTGGGTAAGAATTTCAAACAAGATGGCGGTAACTTTGGATAATTCGGAAATGTGTCAATATATTCGTGATAAATTTGGATAATCTGAGATTTTCATCGTGGCAGGTAAATTTTGAAACACCGATCGACTCAAAAAAAAATCTTCTTTCAACCTGTGCTTATATAATATACAAACAATGCTGTTTAAAAGCGTGAAACCTTCCAACAGATTCCGTTGGGAAAGTCCAGTCGTAAAATGTGCAATAATCAATACACGTGATGCTCGCCAATACGAAAAATTTCAAAAGAGCATTAAACGTGTATTTTAACACACTATGGTGAATTCCAGTCATATTTCATGATTTATGCCAAGGTCTAGTTGCTGTTTTTTTTTACCACTGTTTACGTCCAATTCAATCATGTTTCTATATTTTACTGGAATTATCCCGATGTCGTTACGATTTGATGTTCTTGTGTTTCGACGGTCTCCAATTATCTTGTATTACAGTTGCTGCCACGCGGATTACGACTTTTTCGCAGTATCCCTGCGACCGTTTTTTCAATCAAAGTCGCAAACCCCCGCTATCGTACCGTGGATTGTCACCCGAAATATCACGGGAATTCCCCGCAATCGTCAAAATCGCTGCGATTGCAAAATCCAGTCTCGAAAGAAAGCAATCATCGCGGTGATAGGTTCTCGGGGAAACGCGGGGAAGTAGAGCAGGGATAAATCAAAAATGTAATAAAATTCAGGGTCTTCCACAGAAAAAAATTCAGGCGCTGTATTTGGGAGTGGGTTGGTGCGGAAGGGGGTGTCCCCCCTACCGCATTGATTTATTTTCATTTGCCTTCTTGACTTGTGTGGGCTCTGAAGTATACGTTGTACTTTCTTAAACTCAATTATTGTAAAACGGACATGTATGTTTTTATGGGTATGATTGTGTTCATTCCAATCCCTATACTAGTGACTTCGTATTCAATGTCATAATCAAATTGTAAACACAATGAAATTATATATATAATGAAATTTAAAAGTAATTAATTTTTTTGGCTTGATACTGTTGAGTTTCTAGAATGGACACTGGATACACAGCTGTACATAATGCCTGTAAAAAATAATTAGCAGTGTTCTCCCCAGAAATGTTTGAAGAGATATAATCGACATGATTATATCTCAGAAAATATGGTTAGGGTGTATCAGTGTACCCAACCCCTATATTTTAAGGTATTTTGTCAAAAAGACACCGGATTTATGAAAGAAATAGGCTAGAGATACTAAATATTGTGGTATAAACTTATTCAAGATAAAAATAAAATGAATTAATAATAACTGTATTACATGTCCTCCACAATTAAGGCATGTTGCAAAAGCATTTTGGCTTGGCGAAGGCATGTTAAATGGGACATGCCTTAATGGCCTGCGTGAGAACACTGATTAGTACTATTAAAAGCAATACACGCATTCTTGCATTTTATAATATTTGAAGTGTTTTAAAGTCTTTCATTTTAACTGCAAATAAATTAACAGAATTTTATCAGTCAAAAGATGTATGTGTGAAATTGGTAGAGTATATGTAACAAAGACAAACAATAAAGATGTTCAATGAGGTCTCATTGTCTGCATAAAAATTCTACAGAAACCATGTAAAATATTAATTGGACCAGGGAGTAAGTATACGGGGAGGAGAAACAGATTGTTTTGTCGTTTTATGTTGTCGCGCGTGTGTTTCACTACTGCGTGAAAATGACTACTTCCCGTTAGGCCAAATAAAATTATACCTGTGTTTACTGTAACATTGCTGAAAAAAATTGGGTAGGGGTAGGTAGGCGATGTTATTTATGGGTGGCGAAGTGCTTTGGGTGGAATGGAGCTGCTTTGATAAATGGAAAATGTGGTAAAAACTACAATAGATAACAATATGAAATTGTGTACAGGGTCCTCCACAGGATTTTGTTCAGGGGGCTGGCTTGGCAGTGGGGGAGTGGGTTGGGAGGGGGCTGCCCCTCCCTTGTCGATTTTTTTCCATTCTAGGGTGCACCTTATGCCTGAATTTTTGTTTGATGGGAAGAATATGTGAGAGATTTTTAATTATACAGTAAATAGTTTTATCAACTCATTTCATATTTTATTAACATCATTTCCACATTATTACAGAACAAGAAATTATACATCACATGTAATAAATAAAACAGTACATAGTACGAATAAATAGTACCTTAGTTAATATATTCTGTACTAGTATTTATTTCTACAATGAAATTTTACTCTGATAATATCCAACAAACTCTTATTACATTAATTTAGACCATAATCAGCTACCATACACCTTACAATTAATCTGCATTGATAGTAATAATAGTAATATTCATTCTTACTTGATTGCCCTTAAGTTACATGTATTTATTTACTAACCATTTTCCATTTCCTCAACCCATTTGAAGTCTTTCTCCCAGTCTGGATTGAACCCGGGTCAGTCTGACCCTGGTTCTTTTGGCGACTAGTCAGATGCTGAGTCACTGATAGTAGGTGCAGCTCAACATTCATTACACAAATAACTTGGCCCATCTAAGGGTCTCTTACTACTTTGCTTCGACATTTTGTTATGATAAATTAATAGAAACATCGGGCATTTTATAGCAAAGTAACCCAGTTTAACTCCATTAACTTAATTAATTAAAGATATTAACTAATCTCTGAAAGTATCGAGTAATTAAAATAATCTGCAAACAAATTAATACTTTCAAACTGCAGACGATCCACGCAGAGTGAGAGAGCCGACGAACATCAAATCATCATATTTTTTTTTAACAACTCCTTAATAATCACTCATCATGTATTTAAATCACATTATCCAATCAATTATGTCACATCGCTTCATCTTATCTAATTAATCCCATCAAGTTTTGTTTGTCGGGACATAATAATGATCAACAATAAAGTCAAGTGATACACCAGCTAACGCAACGCGACAACACCGTATCTCTGCCTGATTTGACTGGTTTATACAACTGTACACACTTGTCCTTGACGTGTAGTATTTCACACCGATAGCGCGTGACTTACATCCTGTGTAGAGGGTCTGATTATAGTGTATGTGTCGGACGATAAGCAACATGAATCGAGTAAATCAAAGCACCGCGCTTGGATTTAAAGGATCACGCTAATTTCAAGGATAGCGCAAATAAGGATTCTGATTTTCAAGCTCCGCGTGCTTAAAGGCGCTGTGGAGAACCCTGGTGTATGTGTTATTGTTTCCCAAAAGGCATGGCAACAACTGGCTCTTTTCCCAATCACTTGCAATTATTGCAAAGGGGTAAAACAGTTTAATTTAATTTTTCGCAAGTCCGGAAGAGGATCAGTTCCAACAGCAGGACAATGAGCACATGAGTCGGCCGTGATAGCGTGAACATAATTATTAAAAACAAAAAAAACAAAAAAACAAATATTATTATTTCTTTTTTTTTTTCAATAAAAAAAAAGGAGTCGGGGTGTTTTCAGCGGGTTGGTCGGGTTACAATAAACTCAGGTATAATTTTTATTTGGCCTTATTTCACGCATGTTGTGAAAAACGGCAAATTCTATAAATTATTATGTGTCCTCTGATACAGAGTGTGTATTTGTTTGCATGTATAAAAGCACATTTTACCAGACGGTTCCATATAACAAAGATGGCGCCACTCTGCGCCAAATAAAAAATGGTGACAGTGTATAGCTATTGCAAACGAGATACGAGACTACGGGTTATTTAGGCATTAATAATAACAAAAAGTGAATAGTAGACATATTTATCTTTGTCAAGAAGGTAATTTCAAGGTGGTGATTATAAGACAAAGCCTAAAAAGAGGTGATGAAAATGTGCATTTTGAGATATCAGCTGAAATTTTTATTTTTTCAAATTAAAAATGGTGTGGAGCTATTGCAAACGAGATGCAAAGTATGGGTTGTATTAGGCATTAATAATAACAAAAAGTGAATAGTAGACATATTTATCTATGTCAAGAATGTAATTTCGTGATGTTGATTATAACAGAAAGCCGTAAAAAGAGGCTGTAAAAACTGCCTTATTTGATGATGTTGGCTGAAATTTTATCTTTTCACATGTAACGCGCTTACTATCAATTTACCTGTATCGATAAAATAGTAAATGGCGGTGTTCTAGCCCGACAACATAAATCGATAAACTAGAGCGTTTATGAACCCGTTTCTCCTCCCCGTATATTTACTCCTTGATTGGACATACAAAGCCTTAATAATTATGTTTTCAAAACTATTTGGCCAAATTAGTATTTCATAAAATATTTTACCCCTAACCATGCTATTTAACCAAACCATTAACAAATATCTGCAAGTTTTTTTTATGTACAAGTATACAGTAGTGTTTCTTTATACTTAAAGAGAATGTAACGACACAGCCAAACAAGCTTTATTATTGAGAGTTCTGAAAAACTTGAATAAGGGTGAAAGAATTATCAAAATCGGATGATAAACAAAGAAGATATGATCATTGGAAGCGCTAATGTTATGGCGTGCACTCTCCATAAAGAATCGATTGTTGAATTGTTTGACAAGTACCACAAACAGGTCGATAAATGCCCCGAGTTCCAGGCCACCTGTCGTAAGTTTGTTTCTAAAACAGTAATATTAATGTGCATATGTTTACTTGCTTCTCAGCACTAAGCATTGGCATTGACTACTACTGCATTATAACTTCTTGAAGAAGTATGCCGTTCCATAATAATTTTCTGAACTCAACCTCAATATAGGCTCATAATAACTAACATGAGAAATTTATAAATATTTATTACTTTCTGATGTTAGAGAAGTAATATACATGTAAGTCAACACTTTTACAAAACTATTCAAATGGTCAATTAACATTTGACATTATAACTTTGAATATTTTTTTGGCTGTTTGGGAGGCAAGAACTGCTCTTGGTTACATGTATGTCAACCACAGAATTTGACCACATGTGGGTCCCCCATCCTTCCTGACGGTCATATACCGGTATTCAGGAAGAGCATGGAAGTCAAGTCACTCATAACATGTCAGGCCCCAATGGAGATCACACTGTGTGGAGCTGGACTAATGTACTCATTGCTGTTGGAGCTGACTCTCTTTCGGACTTGCGGAAAACATTTAAAACTGTTTTAGCCCTTTGTAATAATTGCAAGTGTTTGGAAAAAGAGCCAGTTGTCACCAGGCCTTTTGGGAAACAATAAAACATACACAATTTCATATTGTTATCTATTGTAGCTTTTAAAATACCACATTTTCCCATTCATCAAAGCTCATCGCCACCTTAAATGTAACTTCGCCAAAATAAAAAAATAAAATGCCTACCTACAGTACAGCTCACGCGAAACACACACTTCACTCGATTCGCCGAGTTTGGTCGTATCGAGTTTCGCGCGTATCTACGCGGAGTCAGTGTTTGTACTCGGCTAAGTCACGCGGCGAAAGTACGCTATTGCCGAGTGAAAGCCACTCCGAGTTACTCCGCGTAGAATCCAATTAAGCAAAAGTGCACACCTGTGAACTCCGCGTAACTCGGCGTGAAGGATGCCGCGTATCTCGGCGTAAAATTTAATTAACTGTAATTTTCCTTCGGCGTCGGCCATTTTTTTTTTAGAATCGAATAGAATATTTCCAATCACGGGCCACCAAGTACATGTATGTAATGTAATAAATATAGGCACGCGCACACAACAAATGCTTGATTGTGACGAGGAGTATTAATCAAATTATGTAGCAAGATTATATTGATAAAAACAAGTAGAGGTCTACCAATCGGAATTGGAAATTCAGTGCAATATATTGCTCTCTAAACATATTACAACTTTCTTTTCAGGTAAAAGTTTGATCAGCAAATAGATTTATATCGGTGCACAAGTTCGTACATCATGTCATGTACATGTATCTGTTGATTATGTGCAGAATAGTACCGGAGATAACGAAAAGCAAGTGCAATCAGATTAATTTCATTTCCTATTGTATACCCGCGTGCCCGCTATGAGTATGGCATAGATCAATACACACGTTTTATATTTAATATTCAAGTATAGCACAGTCTAGATAAAAGTGTATAGACATATTCAACTGCAAGTTACATGTAAAAATATTCAGGCTTATTTCAGTTTTACTTTTGTTAAATTTGTGAATAAGGGAATTCGCCAGGGCGATGTCTTTAGACCTATTCAATTACTTTTGGAATATGTAAATCGCGTAAGATGTTGCTTGGTATAACTTAATGGACGCAGTATCCAACTCGTTTGATAAATTCAATATTAATCAGGCACTCGTGTAAGATCATTAAATATTACACATTGATAAGGAAACAAAACAATAGATGCAGGTAGTCACAATTGTAAAAAAACATCATGGATTACGGAAATCATGCAACGAGATCCCTTTCACTATATATTGAACAATTTGGATAAAATTCTCGCATAGCCTCACGTCATATAATTTTATCCAACTCGTTTGATAAATTCAATATTAATCAGGCACTCGTGTAAGATCATTATTAAACATCGATAACATCCAATAGATGCAGGTAGACACTATTAAAAAAAAAGTCCCCCTCCGACTAAACTACGATTTAATTTTAATTACTTTTGGAAAATGTAAATCGCGTAAAATTCTGCTTGGTATAACTTAATGGACGCAGTATCCAACTCGTTTGATAAATCAATATTAATCAGGCACTCGTGTAAGATCATTATTAAACATCGATAAGAAAAAAAAAAAATAGATGCAGGTAGACACAAAATTTTGTAAAAAAAATAATTACCCTCCCACTACAACTACGATTTAATTCGTGAATAGAGGAAATCGCCAGGGCGATGTCTTTAGACCAATTTAATTACTTTTGTGTAATCATACAAATGTGTACAAACTGTCTTACCTTTTCCGACGTTCTGAAAAAGCCGCTCGTGCGGATTTGGTGCTTCTTGTGGACGTCGTACTGAACCAGGAAGCAAATATCTTCCTTGTTTAGTAGCTCTAAATGTCATTGTTACTAGTAACAGTATTCACAATATCACAAATAAAACATGCTTGTATATTAAAACATGAGAACTCTTGTGTTTTTTGTTTCTTATTAATTCACAATAGTTTAGTGTTTTTCTTATTAATTCACAATAGTTTAGTGTTTGTTAGCAGATGTTAATATGTAACTGAGTGATCACAAACCAAGAATGATGTAGATGTTGCGATATATCGACTAGACTACACCATATGAATCAGAAGGAATGAGTTATGCTCTCAAAACTAGCTTCGAGTTTGGGATGGCAGTAGGGTTTGTGAGGTTTGGTGCACCCTAGAACCTGGTTTAAACCCCAGTCTTTTTTGCCACTGACCGTTTGAAGACGACAGCCCTATTGTCAACCTTTTTTGTGTGTTTTTGACGTCATATTCCATATTAACATTTCCATTCATGTTTGTCGTTTTGCGTGTTTTAGAGTTAACTGTATTCTGGGGAAGCTGCTTTTCCTGTTCGACTTTTATACTTTTTTTAAGTGTTTCTACGACCAAACCTCTGTTAACAATAATGGATGCCCTGGTTACCAGGTTAAAGGATAATTTTACATCATTTTTATAAATAGATAGCCTACTGCAGTACCAGTGTTAAATATTTCATTATGTATTATTATTGGTGCGACGGATTGCGGCAGGTGCAGTTCATAAAAAAAAACAACACCATACTTTTGAACATTTTCATATGTCAAGAAAATTGTCAATGGACGGACTAAATTCATAATATGTTGTTTTTTTTTCAAATAACTTGTAATTAAGGAATTATAAGGCCAGTATCTACTTTTTTTGTTGATCAAACCTCGTATTTGACAAAATCAGCAAATATTTTTATAAAGTTGGTCTTAAAATCCACTTACGTAGGTTCATACCACAAAACATCTAAGGCAATCAGGCACGCAAATGAAATATGTATTTACATACATGTATATACTGTACTTTACTCAGTATACATATTACATAACATATTTTATTTATCCAAGAGAATACCACGATACCACGATACGTCCCTAATTATCTATACTAGTGTAATGGAAGCGTGATCTAACCTGGTTACTGCGACATGTACATGTAAAGTACATGTTTATATATCGTAACTCTGCTCAATACACATGAAAACGCCTGATTCAGAGTCCTGACCATGGCAACGCGCTTGACAACGTGTAAGACAACGTGTGCTAAGAAATAGAGTGTGTATTTAAGTTTTGTGTTTGGAAGCTAGCATTGGTTGCCGTTACAGATTAAAACTAAATATTTATTTCGTCCTCATGACAGTTGTGTTTAATTGCATTTGAGAGAACAGCAGCACAAACGTCAACTGTAAGGTAACTTTATTACTTTCACGCACAGTGTATATTTAAAACAAACATAACAAGAAAAGTCATAGTATACAATATATACTATGACGACGAGCGGCAATAAGAATGAAAATTGTAGAATATATTTGTTTTAATTCATTGTATTGGAATTAGAGCATCATGTGTGGTTTGTTTGTGTAATCCTGATTTGGCATTTACCTACGAGAGGTGATACAAACTTCCAGAACAGGTTACTCTAGTAATGATCCTTTTATTATATACCTCTTACACATCATTAACATAGAAACATTTGCATTGCTATTGCATACACATTCAATAAAGCATACTATTTCTCGATAAAGTGCATCGGGAAAATGTATGTAGTTTTAAGGTGTTGGTGTCATTGGTTTGACCTACTTGTTTTGGTTGTATGACGCAACGTCGTCTTGACGTTCTCGTGCATAGTGGCGTAAAACTTGCTTGAACTGCTGTTCTATTTTTAGTAAGATAGTGATACTCATTCTATTTTTAGAAGCATAGTGATAACCTGTAGTGTGATACAGGTTGTTGTATTCCATTGTAAGAAGACGATGGTACTATGTATATATTATTGACAGGTATATAATAAATATATATATATATATACACTAATAATAATAAAAAAGGCAAAACATCTGTTAAAGTTTGGTAAAGTTCAGATGAAAAATGCACTACGTAAGACACAACTAGGTCGAAATAGAATATGTTTTCTTCCAAAGATTAAGCTATAAATTAGGTTTAAAACATCTAGTGCATAATTCTAGTTCATGAGAAAGTGATGTAAATGTAACAATTAAAGTTATCTGCCCTTTGCTTGGTTGGTGAAGGTCATATCCACATTTGCTTTGTCACATTGCCATGTACCACCCAAGATACAACTATAAGCAAAGTTTGCAAGTTGTAGTGCATACAGTTTGTGAAAAAGTGACCTAAACGCAAAAGTTGAACATAAAAATTAGTAAGTTATCTGCCCTTTGCTTGGAGGGTCAAGGTCACTTTCACATTTGCTTTGTCACGTTGCAATGTACCACCCATGATACAACTATAAGCAAAGTTTGAAAGGTCTAGTGCATACAGTTTGTGAGAAAATTACATAAACGCAAAACTTGAATGTTGACGCCGCTGCCGCCGGAACAGCAACACCTATGTCAAAAACACACTCTGGTAATAATAGGATGAATGACTATCAAATGTACATAGTTTTAAGTTCATGCTGTACAAAAGCAACATTACTGATGTGGAAAAAAATAATTGTATGTACAACTCAGTGTGTCAGGTCCCTGCCAAGACTTGAACTTGAATCTCTTATCTCGAAAGAAAAGCGTGTTTCCTTACACTACAAAGATCGCCCAGACATCACAAAAAGAGTGTACAAAACAAAGCGAAATTAATAAAGATGTAGATCAAAAGAATGTCAAACTAAAACTATCACTGAAGGTTATTAATACCCTTGCAAACGCATACCCCATGACTTCATGCGCAGTTCCACTTCATACTGATGCTTCTCACAATGTTTGGGGTATGACAGAGGTCACAGTGACCTTATTTTGGTATGTGACACACCGCTATCCCAAGATGTATCCACATACCAAGTTTGGTAAGACATAGTGTTATAGTATTGAAAATACGGTGCGGACAAGCATTTTCTATGACAGAGGTCACAGGTCAAGGTCAAAGTCATAGTGGCCTTATTTTGGTATGCGACACACAGCTATCCCAAGATGTATCCACATACCAAGTTTGGTATCTCTAAGTGTTATAGTATTGAAAATACGGTGCAGACAAGAGGTGAAAGAGTCTGTAGATGCTCTACTGGCTAATGTGCAGGAGACCGTAACACGTTTTCAACATTCATTCAACCGGCACATGGCAATGATATAGGCCACTAGTTGTTGAATGCCAGCCAGGGTAGCAGAACTAGTCTGTGTGTGAGACAAAGTGAGTGTATTACAGGGTTCCCACAGTTTTTTGAGAACAAAACTCAAGGTCTTTTCCAGGTTTCCCCACAGTTTTCTATGACAATTTATATCAGTGTTTGTCCGACACCGTTGTTGCAAAAACGTTAAATTGTTCGCAGTACTAATACGTGACATCACACAAGATGTTAGTTTATTGTTTTTGACAAGTATTAACTTTAACCCGCTGTTTTTCAGGCCGTTCTCCCTCCTATGAAGGAAATTTAGTGTTGACATTTAACTTGTTCTCAGACGACATGCTTTATCGATTCAAATAATTAGACGCTTGCACATACGACGGAACATTGCGAGTTTTATTCGTAAATACTCAGCTAAAATCGTCAACATATTTTATGAGTCATCCGGTGAGATATCGAATTTGTACGACAGCGATCGAAAACAAAAGTACAATTTGGGCTTCACATTTCATTGATCAGAGCATTAACACATCTTTACGATTTTTCACGAATATCAATGGTTAATGTGTATTGGCTTACTAGGCCCACGTTAACCATTTGCCAAATCGCCATAGGCAAAAAGTAACCTGAACTGGCGACTGAAAACCGTAAGAAATGCACACCAAATTTGCCAGACATCGGCGGTCGGACGAATATAAATTTGTGACCGATTTTGTCTAAAAGATCTCGGAAAATCCCGAATTCTAATTCACAAAGTCTTTCACTGTTTATAAGCCACTATCCCGCTGAGTGTTTTAGCTAATTAGTGACAATCCATTTAGATAGATAAACTAATTACGGCAGCGTTTATTGAGAGCCACTGTCAAATTGTCGGTGCGATAAGATGCCGCCCACTGTTCCGCCTCTTGCTGTCAATCAACTGGTTTGTGTCCCCGCGCTCAACATTATCTACAGATTTAACTGTGTGATCGAGCCGGGTAAAACATCAAATGTGGCGCCCTCTGGCGGCCAAAATGGCTGATCAAAACAGAAAGTTTGAAAATGTTTGCTTACGAATTCGCCAGAGATACTCAGCCCGTCGGTGTTTACGATCACTGATAGGTGTTAAAGGGACACATGGCAATCTTGATTTTTAGCTCTACTGGCCAAGGGCCAGCAGAGCTTATGGGATGGTGTGTTGTCCGTCTTCCGTCGTCCGTCCGTCCGTCGTCCGTCCGTTAACTTTTCTTCAAACGACTTCTCCTCAGAAACCGCTTGGCTAATTTTGACCAAACTTCACATGGATGATCCTTAGATGAATGCTTTTTAGATTTGTTAAAATTAGGTCAGCGCTACATCCAAGATGGCTGCCATTACCATACATGGTCGAAACCTTAAAAAATCTTCTTCTCCAGAACCGCTGGACAGATTTCAACAGTTTTTCTTTTAAAATGATCGCCAACGCCTAGACTATCAAGATTGTTCAAATGAAGTCACCGGGGTAAAAAATGGCCGTGCCCCGGGGGTCCAAAGTTTGTATATTGAGGTTTTGCATGTTTTTCATATAGACATATAGGAAAAAACTTTAAAAAATCTTCTTCTCTGAAACCACAAGGCACAGAGCTCTCATGTATTACATGTAGCATCAGCCTATGGTCCTCTACTAAGTTTGTTCAAATGGTGACCCTGGGGTCAAATTTATCCCCGCCCCGGGGGTCACAGTTTTACATAGACTTATATAGGATTTTTTTTTAAAAAAATCTTCTTCTCTGAAACTACAACAGCCAGAGGTTTGATATTTTGCATTTACTATAAGCTTATGGTCCTTTACCAAGTTTGTTCAAATGGTGACCCTCGGGTCCCATTTGGCCCCGCCTCAAGGGTCACATGTTTTACATAGACATGTATAGGGAAAAACTTAAAAAATCTTCTTCTCTGAAACTGCAAGAGCCAGAGGTTTAATATTTTGCATTTGCTATAAGCTTGTGGTCCTCTAACAAGTTTGTTCAAATGGTGACCCAGGGGTCACATTTGGCCCCACCCCGGGGGTCACAGTTTTACATAGGCTTGTATAGGGAAAACTGAAAAAATTCTTCTTCTCTGGAACCACATGGCACAGAGCTCTCATTTATTACATGTAGCATCAGCTTAAGGTCCTCTACCAAGTTTGTTCAAATGATGACCCTAGGGTCAAATTTGTCCCAGCCCCGAGGGTCACAGTTTTTCATAGACTTATATAGGATATTTTTTTTAAAAATCTTCTCGGAAACTACAAGAGCCAGAGGTTTGATATGTTACATTTATTATAAGCTTATGGTCCTTTACCAAGTTTGTTCAAATGGTGACCCTGGGGTCACATTTGGCCCCGCCCCAAGGGTCACAGTTTTACATAGACATGTATAGGGAAAAACTGAAAAAATCTTCATCTCTGAAACTGCAAGAGCCAGAGGTTTAATATTTTGCTGTTGCTATAAGCTTATGGTCCTTTACCAATTTTGTTCAAATGGTGACCCTGGGGTCACATCTGGCTCCGGCCCGGGCGTCACAGTTTTACATAAATGCTTGTATAGGGAAAAACTGAAACAAATCTTCTTCTCTGGAACTGCAAGAGCCAGAGGTTTAATATTTTGCACTTGCTATAAGCTTATGGTCCTTTACCAACTTTGTTCAAATTGTGACCCTTGGGTCACATTTGACCCCGCCCCAAGGGTCACATGTTTTACATAGACATGTATAGGAAAAACTTAAAAAATCTTCTTCTCTGAAACTGCAGGAGCCAGAGGTTTAATATTTTGCATTTGCTATAAGCTTATGGTCTTCTACCAAGTTTGTTCAAATGGTGACCCATTGGTCACATTTGGCCCCACCCTGGGGGTCACAGTTTTACTTAGGCTTGTATAGGCAAAAACTGAAAAAATCTTCTTCTCTGGAACCACATGGCACAGAGCTCTCATGTATTACATGTAGCATCAGCTTATGGTCCTCTACCAAGTTTGTTCAAATGGTGACCCTGGTGTCAAATTTGTACGCGCCCCGGGGGTAACATTTTTTTAATTTCTTTTTATTTTTTTTTTTTTTTAATTTGATTTTTTTTTTTTTTTTTCAATTTCATTTTTTTTTTTTTATATTTATTTTTTAATTGTGTCAAATTTTTTTATTTTTTTATTTTTTTTTTATATTATTTTTATTTTATTTTTTTTTTAAATTTTTTCATCTTTTATTTATTTGTTATTGATTGATTTGAAATATTGTTTTTTTTTTTAAAAAAAATCATTATCTTTTTAATTACTTGACACTTACTTTAAAATTTCTTGTCGGCGCTACTCATCCTAAATGCCTTGTTGAATTTCGACGAAACTTGGCAGGAAGCATCAGTAAGATGTCTAGTTGTGCATTTCACGCTTTTGTTCCAGTTCGCTGATTTTTGACGGGAGTTATGGCCCTTTGACATTTTTATTTTAAATTTCTTGTAGGCGCTACTCCTCTTAAATGGCTTGTTGGATTTCTACAAAATTTGGCAGGAAGCCTCAGTATGATGTCTAGTTGTGCAAAGCGCGGTATATCAATGAAATCTTGGACAATTTTGAAAACCAGCTAGATCTTGTTAGTAATAACAGAGTTATGGCCCTTGATTTGTTGAAAAATGCTATATTGTATTTTCCTTTGTTAAATCTATAGGAGAAGAGAGCTATATCTATCTAAATCTATAAGAGCTGTTTTAGCCAGTAGAGCGTCCACAGGCCCTCTTGGGCCTCTTGTTTAAAAACTAACGGCATCCCGTTAGTTTTTCTACATAAATTGCATTTGTTCAATCATTAATGTTAATTATAAGAATTGTATTAAGCCATTTTTTTTTGCATATTATTATTTTTTTATATTATTGCACCAGAAATATATTAAAACTTATAGTATAAGACGAAATAGTGAATACTTAAAATTTGATTTATTTAAATGTAACCAGGGTAAAAGTAAAAATGATACTGGATATATAAATTGAGACACCCATTTCAAATACTGCAAGATTGCCATGTGTCCCTTTAAGTGCCTACTAATTAGTTGTACACACGGTAGCGTAAACTGAAACAATGGCAAGTGTGAACCGATGTTTGATCGGCTGTTTCTGAATTGGGTTCATTTTATGGTTGATTGTTCAATCAACATGAAACAATACAAAAGGTGCGATTACTCAAAATATTGGTGTATGATTGATTTTAGCGTGAATTGAATCACAGTCTATATGACGCGTAAGTTACCTGGTAACAAACAAACACCTTGTTAATACGGAACAAAATTACGCGTTGGAAATGATCCAGATTTAAAATCTGGCAAATATTGCAACATCGTGTTTGAACGATAGTTTAACTTCATTTTTGTAGTGCAAAATGTCACTCGCCCTGTCGGACGACCAGACGCCAAATGTTACTCGTCCGCAGGCAGCTTGCATTTTTTAAACCCCATGCTTACGTAAAGTACGGAATATCAATTGACGTATACCTTTATTTTTATAAATCACCGGGATTCCACACTTGGAGAGGCTACACAACACTATTTTTTCCCCGAATAAAACCTGTTTTTTTACTGATTTGGGTAAAATTCGAGGGTTTTTCATGGCCTGGAATTACTGTTTTCAAATTCCCGACTTTTTCCCGATTTCCCGGTATGGGAACCATGATATTATGTCCTATAATTGGCATAACACCGCCGAAAGTCATTCAACTGGAACACAACAATGACATGCGCAACTACACATGGCACTAATCATCCCTGCCATTGTATCAAGACAACAGAAATGTGACAAAGTTTGTGTATTAAAACTTTAAAGAAATCAATATCATTAACAGTACACAACAATGGCAGTGCAGCTAGGCTTGGTATAGTTCTAGGACATAAAACGTCACAGATTACAGAGCTACAGATAAGCAACGTATTTGCATAAATTCCCAATTAAAACTCCCTAAATACACAAGTAAATTACTTTATTGGTGCGTACCAATTACGTTTAACAAATTAATTACGCAAAATAACTGTTTTTGTCAGCGTATCATATTTTATGATATCCATTACCGTGAAGACGGCCAATATCAAACGGCATGTATCGCCGTTTCCAGTCAATTCTCAAATAAGCGAGCCATTGAGATTGGCTAAATGTGACTGGTTATTAAGTTTATTTTTTTACACTCGAATGTAAATCCTTCAGGAACAAAAATGTTGTATACAGTCTATTTTTAATTATTCGGCATCACCGAAGCACTCCACTTTCTCTAAACGACTTCAACATGGCAAAAAGAGGCGCAGGTGTGTAAACTCAGTGGAAGAATAATCATCGCTAAATATTAATAACTAACTCAGAACACAATAATAACTCAAGTTACTAACTCAGAACACATTAATAACTAACGTTGCGACGTTGAGTCGTGACGTCAATAAAGTGTTGCTGACGTCGACGTCATCCGCCGATAACGTTCAATAAAGCTAATATTTGTTTGCAAAAACGTAATTTAAAATGTAGTAAATAGATTATTTAACTGCTGCGATCGATTATGGGTAATCCTTCACTTGATGGTAGACGTGCTTTGTTTTTTCACTCGCTCGCATGCGATCGTTCGTGAAAAGAACCACACGCCTACCTCTTGTGAAGGATTTCCCTATAATCGATCCCAGCAGTTAAATAATCTCTATATAATTCATTTAGGGCCCTGGTTTTGTATCACTGCTTAACACAGAAGTTCAGAGAGATATTGCACAGGGTATAGTTCTACCTGTACACTGGACAGACTACTTTCAGGGCTGTACAAATCCTATAGCCCGACACCCGGGACTAGTCCAAAACCAAAGTCGGGCGTGTCACTTTTTCAAAGATTTCAGTCCCGGACTAGTACAATTTTAGAAAAAGAGAAAGTGGGGCGTGTCACTGTTTGAAAGATTTCAGTCCCAGATTTGTCAAATTTACAATGTCGGCCACCTGTCATAAAACAATCCCAGCACACTTCTCAACGTAATCCTTTAATTGCACTCGCTTATGTAATGCAATTAGCATCCACAGCGGCGATCATTCAATACCCCGGGCAATTTTATCAACAAACAACCATGCCGGAAGTCCCGCCTCCAAATTACCTAAATTGACAGTGAGCCTTGTCGACATTATCCAATCAATTGACCCGATCTATTTTAATCCAGACCCGCTAGCCAATGAAACGACTACCACATGTTAATCACATGTTCGTCACGTGATTACCTGTTTGTCACGTGGTGAGCTGAAAATGGCGATACACTGAAACAATAACATGAACACGTTGATTGATTCGCAGTCAGGTCGATTTGTCGGCAATCTTTCGATGAGTAAAGAATCTCAGGACGTTTGTTAATGGAAGCATGTTTGATATGAAACGGTAGGTGTGATTTTTAGCTCACCTGAGCCGAAGGCTCAAAGGTGAGCTATTGGGATCACTCTTCGTCCGTCGTCCGTCGTCCGTCGTCTGTCGTCCGTCGTCCGTCGTTAACTTTTGCTTCAAACGACTTCTCCTCAGAAACTGCGTGGCCAATTTTGATCAAACTTCACGTGGAGGATCCTTAGATGAATGCTTTTCAGATTTGTTAAAATTAGGTCAGCGCGACATCCAAGATGGCCACCATTACCATATATGGTTGAAACCTTAAAAAATCTTCTTCTCAAGAACCGCTGGACAGATTTCAACAGTTTTTCTTTTAAAATGATCGCCAACGTATAGACTATCAAGTTTGTTCAAATGAAGTCCCCGGGGTCAAAAATGGCTATGCCCCGGGGGTCCAAAGTTTGTATATTGAGATTTTGCATGTTTTTCATACAGACATACAGGAAAAAACTTTAAAAAATCTTCTTCTCTGAAACTACAAGGCACAGAGGTCCTATATATTACATGTAGCATCAGCTTATGGTTCTCTATAAAGTTTGTTCAAATGGTGACCCTGGGGTAAATTTGTCCCCGCCCCGGGGGTCACAGTTTTACATAGATTTATATAGGATTTTTTTTTAAAAATCTTCTTCTCGGAAACTGCAAGAGCCAGAGGTTTAATATTTTGCATTTGGTATAAGCGTATGGTTCTCTACCAAGTTTGTTCAAATGGTGACCCAGGGGTCACATTTGGCCCCACCCCGGGGGTCACAGTTTTACATAGGCTTGTATAGGGAAAAACTGAAAAAAATCTTCTTCTCTGAAACTGCAAAAGCCAGAGGTTTAATATTTTGCATTTGCAATCAGCTTATGGTCCTCTACCAAGTTTGTTCAAATGGTGACCCAGGGGTCACATTTGGCCCCGCCCTGGGGGTCACAGTTTTACATAGACTTATATAGGATTTTCTTTTAAAAAATCTTCTTCTCGGAAACTACAACAGCCAGAGGTTTGATATTTTGCATTTACTATAAGCTTATGATCCTTTACAAAGTTTGTTCAAATGGTGACCCTGGGGTCACATTTGGCCCCGCCCCAAGGGTCACATGTTTAACATAGACATGTATAGGGAAAAACTTAAAAAATCTTCTTCTCTGAAACTCCAAGAGCCAGAGGTTTAATATTTTGCATTTGCTATAAGCTTATGGTCCTCTACCAAGTTTGTTCAAATGGTGACCCAGGGGTCACATTTGGCCCTCCCCCGGGGGTCACAGTTTTACATAGGCTTGTATAGGGAAAATCTGAAAAAATCTTCTTCTCTGGAACCACATGGCATGGAGCTCTCATGTATTACATGTAGCATCAGCTTATGGTCCTCTTCTTAGTTTGTTCAAATGGTGACCCTGGGGTCAAATTTGTCCCCGCCCCGGTGGTCACAGTTTTACATAGACTTATATAGGAAAAAAAATTAAAAATCTTCTCGGAAACTACAATATCCAGAGGTTTGATATTTTGCATTTACTATAAGCTTATGGTCCTTTACCAATTTTGTTCAAATGGTGACCCTGGTGTCAAACTTGGCTGCGCCCCGGGGTCACAGTTTTACATAGACTTATATAGGAAACACATTAAAGTCTTCTTCTCTGAAACTACAAGAGCCAGAGGTTTAATACTTTGCATTTACTATACTCTTATGGTCCTTTACCAAGTTTGTTCAAATGGTGACCCTGGGTGCACATTTGGCCCCGCCCCAGGGGTCACGTTTTACATAGACTTGTATAGGGAAAAACTTAAAAAATCTTCTTGTCTAAAACCACAAAGCACACATCTCTCATATGTAGCCCTGGGGTCACATTTGGTTCTGCCCAAGGTGTTACTCTCTAGCACCTTCATTTTGTATTTGATCTTTACCAAACGTTGTCAGTGTCTTAAACTGTCTATATCAATGTTGTTATACACAACAGAGCCCACATTTCTTGAACAATCTTTACCAAACTTGCACAGATTGTATATGACCATAAGATTTCGAAGAAGTTCGATAATGTGCCAGTACTCAGGTGATCGCTTTAGGGCCATCTTGGCCCTGGCCCTCTTGTATTGGTTCAAATTAACTCAGGTGAGCGATATAGGGCCATCATGGCCCTCTTGTTTATTGTTTCTCAGCGTATTGTTGAGCGTAATTGTAACAGACTTGAAAGGCGGGTGGGGTAACGGTTTGTGCATAGTTAGTGTACTAATTACGTTCGAAGAATTGAGTTGTCAAACAAATAAAATAAAAACAAAACAAACTGATACACATAATCAGTTTGATTTCGTATTCGGCAGTGCTAACGTTTACATTTCAAAAATGAGTTTGTTGAACTTTTTCAGTGTTAAAAATAAGGAAAATTTTCAGAGTGAAAGCGAAAGTGAAAGTAAAAATAAAAGAGGAAAAATGTAGAGTGTGATACACAGCCAATCAAAAAGTCAAAATCATCTGGTGTAGTGGACAAAAACATAAAAATAAAATGTTTATGTTGATTCACATGTTATTTATTTTTTGAATTAGTTAAAATGGTAATAAAGTTAAGAATCTCATCTGTAGCCCCTTACCTATATAAAGTTATGACTTTTTTCTTTCCATTAAATGATTATCTGAACTGTAATATGAAACTCAATATCTATACTTCTTCTATCTTACTATTGCTACTGTTTCATTCAATGGCAGTCCACAATCTATACCACTGAAACATACATTAATTGTCTGAAGAGTAAATAAGGATTGTTCCCTTTACTGTGTGTAATGAATTGTAATGAGTATGCAAGACGCAGTTTTAACATATTGAGAAATCGAAAAAATTCAGGACTTGTGTCCATTTTTTGGGACTATTCACAATTTTTTTGGGACTAGTCACTTTTGACAGGGTGACTAGTCCTGAACTAGTGACTAAACAAAATATTTGTACAGCCCTGACTTTACATCCCTCCGAAGGATGACCTATATTCACAGTACCATGCCCAAGTAAGATACTGCGGGAGTTTGTTTGAAAAATCCGGGATGTGACCCCACTGGAAATCAAACACGTGATTTCTGGGACTCGAGTCAAGAATGCTTAACCCTTGGCGACCGCAGGGTTAAGTTTCCAAAATTATATGGAAACAAAAGAGCACAAGATGTTTCGAACGCTAAACATTCAAGAAAAATAGGTCTGGAAGTCTCCTGAAACATGGAATACACAAATATCCTAGAACAATTCGGTATACACAGGGTCTGAATGACCCTGACTACCACAACAGCCATGATTCTCATATCTCCGTCTAGGTATTTTGTTCTTCTTTTAGATTAGATACTACAGATTACCAAATATGCAAACGACGACTAGAAACGTCAGGGAATGTTTATGCACACACAACCTTCCAATTGTTCACTCGAATATTTAAACATGCAGATGAATAACAAATAAGTTATCATTTTACGCAGTCTAGATCATCTGCGACGCTTGCTTGTTTACAAAATTATCAGGCGTCGAACATGATCAAGACTAATTTCATTTAGGTCAACGCAAACAATACACGTACACAAAACATTCATAAACTGAAAATGTGAGCTAACTTTATAGACACGTATGACAGTGGAGAGTGTAAACTTGCACATATTCTACTTACGATAAATTGTTGCGTCCTAACTGGAGCACTCTCACTGCACAAAAGAAAACAAAATGGAGGAATGGCCGCATCAAAACGGAAATGGAATGCTATGACGTCAGGCTATTCCAGTAACACATTACTTTCATGAAACGCCTCCCGAGTATTGGCGATCTGGGCAGTGAGGTATAAAACAACTTTCTGCTCACTATAAAAGACACATACATCTATATAAATCTTCCTTGGAATTTTATTAGAACAAAATGTATTTCACATCGATTCAAAAACATATACAGAAAATGGAATTCGCAATTAACTATCTCCATACACAAGGGGTACAGCAAATTCACGCTTCACTGTGCACTATATGCAGTATATAGAATCTCGAATTAGGTCAAACTCCATCACAGTATTAGAGCGTTCTAATGGTTTCCATACACAGTAATAGTTATCTGAATTTCTATATTCATGAATAATAACGCTCTATGAAAATAAAACACGTATATCTATGCAAATGTACATTACCTGTACGAATGCCGTTCATCATTGTTTCAGACATAAACATTCAAGTCCGATAAAAAGGTCATTTACCTGAATAATTGACGACTCGGCACGCGGAGTATCGCCGCGAAGTTACGCTAGTCGTTCGTTCAAGGCCGCTAAAAAGGTCATTTACCTGTATAATTGGCGACTCGGCATTCGCCGAGTTTGTCTACGCGGAGTATCTCGGCGAAGTTACGCTTGTCGTTCGTCACGTAGCTGATTTCTACTCGGCGTAGTTTTATCGTCCAAACTCCGCGAAATTACGCGATTTCTGAATTCCTCACTCGGCGTGAAAGAGTAAAGTGTGGGTTTCGTGTGAGCTGTACTGTACCTACCCTATTTTTTTCAGCAATGTTACAGTAAACACAGGTAAAATTTTATTTGGCCTACATACAATGAATAAATTTCGAAAGCAATACGTATTTCAAACTTTTAATGCATTTAATAACACACGTTTTTCGTTTTTGTTGTCCAAAAGTCGCATTTCTCTTCAACGGACATAAATTTTCTACCCACAATCCTTTGCGATGTGTGTACCTATTAACGAGGCGGAACAATTTTTTCGGATTATTTCTGACTAAAGAACCCATCGATGTATTAATAATCAACAGCAGAATAGTAAAATTATTTACAAATAACGATTAAAATATAATTCTAATTTCCAGTATAAGTATTACTAATTGAATTTTATGTTCAGTCACCGCGAAGTCGGTTATAGGAACCGCCATATAACTATTGTGACCCAATTCTCAATTGAAAAAAAAAATAAAAAAAATAGTAGGTTAGTCTGACAAGTATTGAGTACGAAATGCTTTTTGATGCTCTGTTGACATTGATGTACTGAAAACAGTATTTGAGATATATTATAAAATGACTGTATATTGCAGAGTTTTTCCTTGGTTTTCAAAAATGAGGGTCCACTCGCACCCAGTGGTATCAGATTCAAGGGTCATTTTTAGCTCACCTGAGCCGAATGCTCAGAGTGAGCTATTGTGACCGCTTTTTGTCCGTCGTTGCTTCAACAACTTCTCCTTGGACAATTTTGACCAACTTTCACATTTACATAGACTTTAAATATAGGGAAAAACTTCAAAAATCTTCTTCTCTGAAACTATAAGAGCCAAAGGTTTAATACTTTGTATTTACCATCAGCTTATTGTCCTCTACCAAGTTTGTTGAACTGGTGACCCTGGGGTCAAAGTTGGTCCCGTCCCAGGGGTCACCGTTTTACATAGACTCCTATAGGGAAAAACTTAAAAGGCTTTTTCTCTGAAACTGCAAGAGCTAAAGGTTTAATATTTTGAATTTTATTATCAGCTTATGTTCCTCTACAAAGTTTGTTCAAATGGTGTCCCGTGGACTACCTACTTTTGACAATTTATTTTTACACATAAAAATAAAACAACTTTATTTATAATTTTTCACCGAAGGTTGGCCAGTGTTTTGGCAAAAATAAAACTTTGTTCATGAGGACTGTTCTAGATGTTAAAATGTCTTGAAAACAAGCAAGTGTCGCAGATGATCTAGACTAACACCTAGAACAGTCCTCCTGAACAATGTTTGATTTTTATGCTCCTAAAGGGGTGCATATAGTAGTCGCACTGTCCGTCTGTCAGTCCGTCAGTCCCTTCGTTCGTCCACACAATCGTGTCTGGTTAATAACTCTGACAATAATGGACGGATTTTCAAATAACTTGGCACAATTGCTCACCACAACAAGACGACATGCCGTGCACAAAACCCAGGTCCGTGGCTCCAAGGTCAAGGTCACACTTAGAGGTCAAAGGTCACTTCGTGGGCATTTGTCAGTTACTCAGACATTTCTTGTTGTCGATACGTTGGTATCGTTTCCGATTGGCTAAGAGAGGAACACCAGCTATCCAAGATATACAGAGAGGCAGAAAGACAATACATTTATTAATAAAAAAAAAGATAAACAAAGAAGGAAACTTCATTATTATATTGACAAACTAAATGCGGATGGTCAGAAATACTTCAAATAATAATAAAATAAAAAATTACGGTCATGCGTTTCCAGTTTCAAATTTGTTTCCGCGCAAAAGGTCAAGACGTATTTACAATCAAATAAATATATAATATAATCAGTTATGTTGTTACGGGCTGTTTGGAATGATCCGGAAGGTGGATCCTGATTTTATCTGACTTTAAAAGACATCCAGACCTTGCAGAGTAAGGCCAGCATGCAGATGTGTGACTTACTGAATACCATAGATGGAATCCGTCTTTTTGAAGTGTTTTTCATTGACGTCCACTGTTTCCTTCATTACGTATTTATTTTGTTTAGTTTAAACCCCTTTATTTATTCTGAGGTTTATCCATTTCCATACAAACATTCTCTGTAAATACGAAAAACCAAGTTTTGCAACTTTACCTAATGTCGTACCAAGTTTTCAATCTAATAATCAATTGCACTTTTTCCTCTTTGCAAAAACTCCAAGGTGAGCGCTTCAGGGCCATTTGTTCATTTTTGTGGGGCCAGACTGTCCACAACAAACTGTTGTTGTTGATTAACATTGTATAGTACTGTATGGTAATCCACATTGTGCGTTTCAGCTACTTAACTTTGTGATTTAGCACAGCTTTTTGTTTAACAGTATAATAAAAAAAAACACAATGATAAAATGAACTTTTTTTATTTAACATCCATCTGAAATGTTTACAACCAACAGTAACTAAGTGAAACGAGTTAGCTGTATGAACTGAACCCTATAAATATTTTTGTTGGTTCAGCAACCGATTCATTGCTTGATTCAGAATCGGGAGGCCTCGCCGTTTGAAACTTGTCAATGATTAATCATTTAGTAGAGGATGTT
Source organism: Cyrtodaria siliqua (assembly GCA_037043455.1). Taxonomy (NCBI): domain Eukaryota; kingdom Metazoa; phylum Mollusca; class Bivalvia; order Adapedonta; family Hiatellidae; genus Cyrtodaria; species Cyrtodaria siliqua. The sequence continues at coordinate 24,979 of JAWPHD010010370.1, forward strand.
TACACAATTGAATGGTTTACGAGTCGTAATGTTTCTTAGTTTCTTAGTTTTGGGCGAGTTAAAAAATGTGACCGTCTGCTACTGTCATACTAAAAGGCAGGAAACCTTAGTATGAAACAAGCATGGGTGATTCTGATTTGGTGCAAGGGTGAAAAAGATTGAGAAAATATAGCAGCAATGGAATTTAATGAACTTTCATCCAAATGGACGTGCTGGGACACTTTTTAAGGGAAAAAATGCAAGATTCCTGCTTCAAGGAAAACACTGTTTGAGAAATCAAGCTAAAATTCCCAATTGTTGCAGTAACTATTTGGGTTTTGTTCCCAAAGTATAGAAAAAGAAAAAACACTGAGCATATGACTTTTTGTATACCGGGTACATGTATATCTAATTCTAGGCCAGATTATAATTACACATTCTTTTTTTTTTGCATGTTTTTGTTATAACTTTTTACTGTTTCTTGCATAAAATTCACATACTGATTGGGTCAGATATACATTAAATATTTATTTTTTTCAAAACATTGGTTTACTGAAATATGCCATAATGACTTAAACTTTCTTCATCAATTATTGAAATGAGCAGGTTCATTGAAGGTCTGCAAAAATGTCAGATGTTTACTACATTGCACATGACCGTTTTGGAGGGAATTGCTTACTAATGTCTGATTGGCCAATATTATAAACTGTAATTATCGCACAATTGTCATTGGACTGTGTTTCATTCTAACAGTGCAAGCCATGATCACAAATTTTCACCACAATTGTAAGCCGAGATCTTTAATTGTAAACACGTTCAGTCGTTCAGGGTTCTGAAAAAAACCACTAAAATCCAATTTCAAAAGTCCCTTGCCCTGCCCATAATGTCACTTGCCTTGGGTCATTGTCGTCCAATACTTAAAATTGTGGATTGCTAGTTATCGCTTGACAACTTGATTTTTTTTTTGTCAGATTCTTTTGATGTGTACACAAGGTGGCAAATGACTAGACTTCGGGTGGGATTGCTTTTCATGTCTACACATACATATACATAAGTTTTGTGCCCTTTTTCTTCTCTATAACTCACACATTTTCGGATTCTTTTAAGATGTGTACAAAATGTTGCTTATCACACTAGACCTTGGCTGGGATTCCTATTCAACTCCACATGTGCAAAAAGCAACTCCACACATATGATGGGCCATTGGGTCAAGTTGGCACTCTTTTTGACTTGTAAACTGCACCGAAATTACTTGGCAACATCTCCCTCATTTAATGACCTGGAAGAAGGGGTTGCATTCATCAGTCTTTGTGAGATTTCCAGATATAAATGTACTGGTAGATCATGAATTGGGACCTTACTGTGAAGCTTAATTTGTCAAAGATGGACCACAAATAACAATGTAGTATCCAATATGAATAATATGATATTAAAGGACAAAGAAAAAAGGTGTTTCTGCTCCTACATTTTAGCCCCTGTCCTAAAGTTTTTTATCAGTGGCAAAACTTACCAAGCACCATACAATTGTAGACCTTCTTAGAGAGCCTATTACAGCCTACATGTATATCAAAATATTTGTGTAAAATATAAAAATCTTCCTATTGACATTCCCTAATTTCTTGGACATGTTTGCGAAAACATAATATTTCTTTATTTGGCCTAAATATGTTATTAATATCTTTGCTCATGTTACTGATTGTAGTGTGGCTACACAATGCCAGTGCAGTAGACATGATGCTATGATAATGTGATCGAAATACAATATTAGGGTTCTTACAGAGATTCGAATAGCATGAGAATCTTAAGCATCACTTTGAGGCAAAACATTTAGCGTTTAAAGCCCGTCTTGAAGCTCGTAATCAGAATTAATGCATTTTTACAGATTCTTTTTTCTCAACTTTCAGCGAGCGCAAGAAAAAATAAATAAAATTGAGACATATAACTTGAGTAGCTAGATGACAGGCTGTGGTGAATTGCTGTAAGAATCACACTAAATGAGATTTGCTTATTGCTTTGCCTGATTACTTGTGAAAGGGAATTATTCTGGATGCATCTGAGACACCGTTGTGATTAGAGTTTGATTTGCAAAACACATTAGACATTAGTACCGGAATGTTCTTGTGATCAACAGTTGACTGTTTCATTGTCAATATCGAGTGCTCTAATTTACAAAATTCTCCAATTGATTGATAGGAGTTGTATCTTGGAAGTTTAGTCTTTTTTGTTTCTGCCTATAAAGCATTGGATTTGAAGTGTGATTAACTTAATTATTCGTTGATGGATTGTTTGTAATTAATTACATTTGTGTTGTGTCATAGATAGGATAAATGAGAACATTGGGAGAACCAGGTGAATGGAACACTTGATTGATTTTTTGAAATGATAAATTCTGAAGCCGAGCATGGGGCTATGAAAACACATATAGAGAAGAATGCTCTTAGGGAGTCGCGGAAAGAGAGGCGTGGGGGAGTTGGAGGTGTTAGTTCAGGTAACAACAGTATATATCTATATTTCTTGCATACCAGATAAGGGTACTGCATTTTACATAACTGAGGGCAGATACAAGTCAAGAGGTTGATAAATTTGCATGACATCATTGTGTAAATAACATACTTGCACCATGTCCTGACCTACAATGTCAGTAGTATGCAAGAAAAAGCCTACTGGGAAATTTCCATTCCACCGCAATGCTTATACAATATGTGTTATGAAATTTAAGACTTAAAGGGGTTGATGTACTATTTTCAAACAAGGTTTATTTTAAAGGGCTCTGAAAAACTTGAAAAAAGCTGAAAGAATTATCAAAAATGCCATGAAAAACAAGAAGCAGTCCAAGGGACAGCAATAGTCCCCTACCGGAAAATCATACAACTTTGTGAAAAAGATTAGGTAAGGTTAAGGAATGTTCGAGGAGGTAGGTCATGCAACAGTTCAGCTTCAAGATTGTGGAGAAAAATACTAAAGATATCTGGAAAAGAACATAAATGACACTAGCATTTACTAGCCCTTGTTATATAAAAAAAATCTTTTCCAAAATTAACAATTTAGAAGCTGCACTGCTGTCAAAGGTTACTGTTTCGTCAACACAATAATTGCACAAATGTCAAAGTTAAACTGCTGTCAAAGGTTACTGTGTTTCATCAACACAATAATTGTAAAAATTAATTGCAAAAATTTCAAAGAAATAAAGTCGTTGTTAGCCAGTTTGTTAATTCTGAATTTATTGAAGAAACAGTTATCTTTGAATTTACCCATATGAAAGGTTGGATGTACCCATGTGAATGATCATGCAAGGAATGTTGAATACAGTTGGTGCACGCGGATTACGACTAATCACACTCAACGCGGGGATTTATCTCACCGCGGACACTCCGCGATCGGCGAACAGTCCACTCAACGCGGGGACAATAACTTTTGACCACATGGATACAATCACTGTGATTCGCCGTGATTCAAATTGATTCGCAAACCCCATAGCGCAGCGTGAAATCGCAGGCCATCGCCGTGATTTACCTTCATTATCAAAGTACAATTTTGCAGTCAATTTAATGCATTATTATTCAATAACTATTAAAAAATTGAAGCAGAAGACAATTTTAGTTTTGTTTTGGAAAAATTAAAATGCCCAGATAATGTATACTGGGTCACGATAGTTATACGGCGGTTCCTATTACCGACTTCGCGGTGACTAAACATAAAATTCAATTAATAATTCTTATACTGGAAATTATAATTATATTTTAAATTAATCGTTATTTGTAAATAATTTTACTATTCTGCTGTGGATTATTAATACATGGATGGGTTCTTTAGTCAAAAATAATCCTTTTTTTTTTTAAGAATTCCGGATCATAATCCCATTATTAGTGCCGCCTTGTTAATAGGTACACATCGCAAAGGATTGTGGGTAGCCAATTTATATCCGTTGAACAGAACGACTTTTGGACAACAAAACGAATAACACGTGTTATTAAATGCATTAAAAGTTTGAAATATGTATTGCTTTCGAAATGTATTTATCAATTTTATTACATTTTTTATTTATCCCTGCTCTAATTTCCCCCGCGTTTCCCCGCAAACCTATCACAGAGAATGACAGTGATTGCTTTCTTTAGAGACTGTATTTTGCAATTGCGGCCAGTATAACAGTCGCTGGGAATCCCCGCGATACGCGATATTTCGAGTGACAATCCGCTGTACGATGGCGGGGATTTGTGACTTCGATTGAAAAACGGCCGCGGGCATGCTGCGAAAAAGTTACCTTACCATGTTTAGCTGCAAAATATGTGTTCCTGTGTTCTGAAGGTATCGTGACCTTGACCTTTGAGCTACGGACCTGAGTCTTGCGCAAGACAAGCCATCTCATTATGGTGTACATTTGTGCCGAGTTATTTCAAAATCCCACGATGCATGACAAAGTTACAGCCCGGACAAGCGTATTTCTGACCTTTAATCTACAAGTGCGACCTTGACCTTTGAGCTACGGACCTGGGTCTAGCGGGCGACACACCATGTCATTATGGTGAACATTTTTGCCAAGTTATTTCAAAAACCCACAATGCATGACAAAGTTACAGCCCAGACAAACCTATTTCTGACCTTTAACCTCCAAGTATGACCTTGACCTTTGAGCTACGGACCTGGGTCTAGCGCGTGACACACCATGTCATTATGGTGAACATTTGTGCCAAGTTGTTTAAAAATCCCACAATGCATGACAAAGTTACAGTCCGGACAAAAAAATGACAGACGGACAGACAGAGGGACGGACGGGGAGCAAACCTAAATTCCCCTCAGATCCGGACCGGTAGGGGACTAATAAAGGAGATATAAGTGGAGAAAACTCCCCAAATTCCCCTCCCGGCCTATTCCCGGCCCCTGACTGATCAGGGAGCCGCCATTTAGTCACCCACTAACATGCAGGCCTCGATGTTAAAGGGGTTGATGCACTATTTCCAAACACAGTTTATTTTAAAGGGCTCTGAAAAACTTGAAAAAAGCTGAAAGAATTATCAAAATGCCATGAAAAATAAAGGAGATATGACCTATTGAAAATTTGCAAAGAACATAAATGGAGGCGGCCATCTTTGAACGATGACGTCATCGAGCCGTTTTACCATATATGGCATATTGACAAAATGTATTTTAAAGCAAAGAAAACCACTGCAAATTGATTAAAAATAAATATACAGATGTAAAATGCATACATTTTAATATTATTTTTCATTTGCGGTGATTTTCTTTGCTTTAAAAGACATTTTATCAATATGCCATATATGGTAAAACGGCGCGATGACGTCATCGTTCAAAGATGGCCGCCTCCATTTATGTTCTTTGCAAATTTTCAATAGGTCATATCTCCTTTATTTTTCATGGCATTTTGATAATTCTTTCAGCTTTTTTCAGGTTTTTCAGAGCCCTTTAAAATAAACTGTGTTTGAAAATAGTGCATAAACCCCTTTAAGGACTGTCCGCCTGCACGGGGCAGCTAAAGCTTAGATCCAGACAGGTAAATTCTCAAAGGCTCAATCCCGTCTGGCTACTTCAAAACTGAGGGACAAGGACCATAGAATATGACAAAATATAAAGAAACACATCACTCTTTGCAGGTTTCCGATACTATTATTGTTGTTACATTGTAAGTATCAGACCAGCTTTTATAATTCTCAGAAAGGTACTGTGAGAGTTATATAATTAAGAGGTCTAATACTCGTGAAGCCTCAAAACAGTATATCCTTATAAAATAAAAGCTTCGGGTCTAAATAATTTGGCAACCAGCAAACTGGCATGGGCAAGTAAATTTCAGAGTTAACCTGCCCCATGGGCAAGCTGTCCGTAAAGTTAACGTCGAACCCTAACATACGGAATCCGAACGAGGCTCACTTCCTTTTCCGCAATCCCTTAATTAAGGAGGGGTGAAACCAATTTAGCATATTGGTCTATTGAAACTTACGACAACATTACAAATGCGTCTTTATCATTAAGAGTTGGTGTTATGATAACTAGAATATGTCAAGGGAATTTGAACAATTCTGAAACAGCAAGCAACAAGGCATGATCAAATAATCGTAAGGAATTAGAGCAGATTAGAACATGAACACAATGTCTAACTAATGCTCACCAGTGTACACTTGGATCCTGTCTGGCGACCAAAAGAGCGTCTTATACTTCTGCAGAAGAGTAGAAGCATATAACATGGCAAATGTGGCACATGCGTCAGATTCACAAGTAGGAGGAGCCTCTATTTGTCTGTAGATGATCAGACCAAGTAACATGGCGACTTAGGTACCGTAGTCAGTTCGTCTGTCAAGTAGGTCAAGAACGTTTAAGTCCAGCACCATCGCAAAATCGACAATTACAAGCATAGGTATCTATAAAGAAGAATATTGCCAGTATTAAATCGATTGCTTGGAAAATCAACATCAATAAATCTCAATTAAATACTTGTATAAACTGTTTAAGTTTGGAACAATGAACTGTAAATGTAATAAAACTATGAACACAGTAACATTAAGGTGAATGTTCTCTCAGCAAATAGCAAAGTTAAAAGTAGGATAAGTAAAGAAACTGCTACATATTTCTACATGAAACACAGTATATCACATAATTATCATAAACATCATATAAAAGCTAAAATACTAAATACTAAAAAAAATAAACAAATTGTGAGGATGTTTTGTAAAAAGCGCACAATACAGGGAATCTAGCAGACATTATAACTCACCAATATCAGACTATTTTTTAAATATAACTTGCAAATTACCTTGATATCATTGTCTAGGTTGTGCCAGCCTTTAAAAAGTAAACAAATATGTATAAAGTTGTTTTATGCAACTTTTTATTAAATCACCTGTCTTGAAATCAAATGTTGTGAGTAGCATAATCTTTAACGTGTACAGGTAGTGACCAATCAGATACCATGACCAGGCATGTAAATAACATGTTGTATGCATTTTAGTTCTGCATTGCATGATTATGAACATTGATTTTGTTTCTTTAAAAACAACTTTGACAGGATTATTTGAGATTTTAATTGATAGCACCAGCTAGCTAAGGATATCAAAGTAACATATTGAAAGCTTTATTGTAAAATTAGATTTATACTGTTGAGTTCTAATTCCTGTTGGATTCACTTTGAAGTGCTCTATTAAAACTGCTTTATTTATATAATTCAGATTTCAAAATCAGTTTTTTGTTTCGAACTAGGGTAATAAGATGAGGTACTGCAAGTTTCATATAAAATATTCAGAGGTGTTTGAGATATCCACCTTTGAATCTTTCTTTTGTTCCAGGGAACATAATCCTTAACTGTGTGAATTTAGGTAAAAAACACAAACATGCATAGTTTAAAGGTAACCAGCCATAACAGGAACAATTGTGGTAAGGCTAGTACTTGCAAACCATTCATGGTTTGACCATTAAGTATTCATTGGGTCGAGTCCCGAGCGTTAGTTAGTCCGACTTCTGTAAGGTCTAGTCATCTAACTGATCAGGCAGTAAGCCTCCAATGACAGAATGGGCAGCAACCAAGGGGCCCCGAGAAGACAATTCGTTATTGAATAGGGAGCAATCTCTAAGATAGAACCTGACAAAAGAATTGTCTGAATTCCAGTAGCAAGCCTTTAGAATACGTTCCAAAGGAATAGAATTTGTCCAGGCTAAGGAAAAGGACAAAGCTCTGACTTCATTTGCAGTGGGATTAGACTCTAGCAGATCGGTCATTTGCACTGAATATGTCAACTAAATAGTTTCCACAATCCACCTTGAGATGGAGGCCATAGAAATCTCCCTAGTAGCATGCAAAAAATATGGTAGAAAAAGTCTCTTTCTACCATGACACCATGACCTTGAGTGTTCCAGGTAAATTTTTAAGGCTCTGACCGGACAGAGATTAGAAGAATTGGTGTCACTGGAGATGGGCAAAGCTGGAATAACCATTGGTAAGCTAGGTTCCAAGGATGCTGGTTCTTAGCTAACAAACCTGGAAAGAAATGTAAGGTAACTCGGGAACCATCTGCAGAAAAAGAAACAGAGTCCTCAGTTACCAGTAAAGCATGGAGCCAGATGCTAAAGCTAAAAGAAAGGTAGTTTTGAGAGTAAGCTCCTTTCTACAGCAGGTAAGAAGGGGTTCGAATGGAGGGCCTAAACCAACAGAAGGTCCCATTTGGGAGCAATATGGGCAACTGCTGGACTCTATAGCTCTATACTCTTAATAATTTTGGAGAGAAGAAGGCTATCTGAAAAATCCCATTCCATAACTTCTTTAAGAGTAATAGAGATAGCAGAGCGATAGCCTTTAACAGAAGAGGGAGAGAGTGATTTGTCCTTAAAGATACGAGAAAGTCTGAAAGAGAGGTTAAAGAGGGATGGAGTGGATCCAGTGACCTTGTGATACACCAATCCGTCAAGAATCTCCACCTGTACTCGCAGAGGGCATTAGTGGAGTCCTTCTAGCTGTAGACTCGGTGGGCAACCTTTTCAGAAAAACCTGCCGCCTGCCATTGGACGACATTGTCGAAAAAAAATAATGAAGAAACATCTCTATAGAGTCATTATTCGCCTTAGCTGTAGACAAAATGTACCTCTGCAACTTCACCAGGGCCTGGGGTGAGGGATCCCGTAAAATGGAAAGAATCCCACAAGAAAAGACCCGCAATGGAACAAATCTGAACCCCTAAGCGTGCCATGCAGTCCTATGCCACCAACTCTGACAAGGGAAGAGAGGCAACCGAAGGCAAGGTAGCCTGAGGTCAAAGAACCTCCTGTTAAGCGGACTCTAAAGTGGGAGGTTCGAAGGACAAAACTAGCTCCTGAGATGCATGTCTTGCGAGCAAGGGATAATGTCTTAAAACCTGTAGAGAGTTTGCCCTTAGTTAGGGCCTTAGGGTACTGGGGAAGTGGTGAGCCAGGTACCATTTCTGAGCCCTTAATTTCTCCTGAAAGGAAAGAAAGAAGTATGGCAACCTGCTTGCTCTGCAGTAAAGAACAAGTTGGTCGCAAATCCGAATGAATATCCAAGAAATCCAAGGCAGAAGTAACTGCAGCGGAACTGACAGGTACAGCTACTGGAGGGCAGACTGAAGGGCCCAATCCTTCCCTAAGGAGGGCAATAAGCTAAAAAAATGAGGGCCAAGCCGGATCCACTCCTGCTTCCTCCTGTTGAACCTCTTTTGGGAGTTCTAAGTAACGCTTTAGCCTTGAAACAAGCCTGTAGCCGGATCCAAGCAGTGGCCAGAAAAAATACCATCCTCACGTTGAAGCTGGGGTGTGTTAGAAGGTAAGGAAGAGTCACTAATGGTGTGTCACTAATGGTGTGGTGACCTGCACGGGACAATCTAGGGCGCTTGGAAGAAAATCTAGTCCGTGACCTATAGAGACCCCTAGACCGTGATGTATAGAGACTCCTAGGTATTCTAGAGGCCTTAGAAGCACGAGACCTAGAGCGGCTCCTGGATCTCCTAGAGTGAGAATGAGAGACCCTAGAAGCACGAGACCTAGAGCAGCTTCTGGATCTCCTAGAGTGAGAATGAGAGACCCTAGAAGCACGAGGCCTAGAACAGCTCCTGGATCTCCTAGAGTAAGAATGTGAAACCCTAGAGTGGCTCCTGTGCCTCCTAGAGTGAGAATGAGACGCCATAGAATCAGTGTCCAGTAGGGACAGAAGATGACAAAGCATGAGGCCGCTTACGATCATGCCGCCTTCAATCTCTGTGTCCATGTCGACTAGGACTGCGGCATCTATGTTGCCAAAGTGGGTGCTTGCCCCTACGGGACAGCTGGAGCTAGAAAAACTTGAAAATTCATCATAGTCAGAAGATTACGAAGAAGAATCTTTCTTACCCTTAGGCCGATGACTGCTAGCGGACTGCTTCACACCGACACAAGACCTGGAGTTCTCCTGTGGCAGAGTGTTGCTGTAGTCCCTGCGACTCCTCTCACAAACTGACAAGCTGTTACTGTGTTCAGAAGTGGTTGGGGAATGCAACTTCTTATCACTGGTATGGGAGCCGAGACCGTAAAATGAAACCACATGCTTCTTTCTGTGGCCCTCATCATTACCATGAAGTATCTCCCGATTTGATTTGGTCTTCGTTAGGAAGGACTCATCTGCGTGCGGTTGCGTATCCGACATGACACTGAAAAATAAAATAATAACAACAGAAAGAGCCAAAAACACTAACTGTGATTATACAAACATGTAAAAATAATAAGGGAATATAAATTATGAAGTAATAAAACAACAAAAACAACACCATGTGATGAAAAGGGCAAACTTAAGTCACACGATTTTTTACCAGTTTTTTTCAGAATGGACTATCGAGTGGAAAAGGAAGTGAGCCTCGTTCTCTGATTCCGTATGTTAGTGGGTGACTGATTGGCGGCTCCCTTGTCGGCCAGGGTGTCGGGAATAGGCCGGGAGGGGAAATTGGGAAGTTTTTTCCACTTGTGAGTTAGGGCAAGTTAAGTACTTGCATTTGTAATGTTGTCGTAAGGTTCAGTAGACCAATGCAAACATTTTTTAAATATATTCACTGAAATTAAATTGAAGTTGTTTATTAAGTTTTAATACTTCTGCTGTTTTGCAATACATGTTGCTCTTGTGGATTTGGCCTATTGCAATACAGAATTGACCAAATCGTTGCATCCCTAGTTAAATCCGAACAAAAATTGGATTCTGCATCTGAAGTTAGGTGCTGATCTTGACTGCTTAGTGGTGACACATTGAAAACTGAAGTCATTGTCTTAATCAGTTATAAAAGTCATGACTTTAATTATTAATTAACTTGTACTGTGTTCGGTTTGAGTGTGACTTGCATGAATCCTTGTGGTTCCCAGGCAAAAATAGGGCCGCTGCTTATCTAGGCAGAGGGGTAAAATCCCCCATCCCACAAATTCATGTTCATTGGGCCATTTTTGCCATGTTCATTATTTAAAATAGGTGCACCTCAGTTCAACTGAAATGACTTGCCTCAGTTAGGTTGGATCTGTTTCGATTTCTCAGATTGGGTTTCCAATTAATCTACTTTGTGGCAGATTGCTTGTTCTTTACTGCTCATCAACATATTGATCATGTTGTTTTTTTAGATCAAAGTAAATAACATTTTAGGTTAATTGTTAACTTTTTTAATTCAAAGATATACAAAATACAACAATTTATCAGTCATTTTAACAAGTATTAAATGAAATGGGGTTTTATGTCCCGTTAATGGATCTTATTAGATTATATTGGGACAGCAACATCAGGAAGGATGAAGTTTCCCACAGACATGTCTCCGCCAGTTTTAGAACCCATGCGGGGCAGAGGTTTGTAGCTCAAAAGGTCATGGCCTTTAATATCCATAGAGGCTGCTCATTTCAACAAGTGGTGAGGTGAGCAAGTAAGATCATACATATTATTATATACAGTATAGTTAGTCAGTCTTCAAAAACAGATTTCCATATAAAGGATGGTTGGTTGAATGGTATTTTTTTAAATTTTTAGCACATTTTAGGCTACACATCATGTATACGACGGTTGATTTTAAGTAATTCTTGTCAGAATCAAAATTATTCAAGTTTCCATCATTTAATTCTCATTTTACACAGAGTGTGTGGATGTATGGCATATTATAGCCACATTTTTTAATGACAGGGAATTTACTTTATAAGAAAATATTAAACTATTATTAGGATTCTTTTCATTATTTCTCAAAACTAAAAAACTATTTTGTTTTGTTAAGCTTATTGAACGGGGTTGGAGGTCTTTTGATGCGCCAACTTGCATAGAACAGACATTAAGATTGCCATGTGTCTCTGTAAGGCCAAACAAAATGAATACTCTGTTTCCGCTAACCCGACCGACCCTATTTTTTTCTGCCGACCCTACAGTTTTTTTCACCGTTTTTGTAATAAAAAATATGTTCGATCATTTTTGCTCTTTTCTATTCCTTTACGCATAATATAAATCTTTCCGGTAATTAGTCATTCCGATACTTGAAACGTATGTCAATAAAGCGTCTACCGATGCAGGTGTTCCGGTGACAATGTTTTTTGGAAAAATTCGTTGTCAGATCTGTTGAGTTAGTCCCTAATTTTAACGACATGGCAACAAGTTTACTGCTGGTTACGTTTGACAAATGCAGACATTTTCCTGGATTGAAAAAACTGTACCCAGTTAAGAATTCAAGCAGAATAATTGACATTTTTCGGAATATCACGGTGTGCAACCCAGCGAAAATTTCTAGAAATCTGGCCCTACTTTCACTGTTTCTGGTTCAAGGCCTCTTATCTTTTCAGCTGAACTTTAAATTATATTCAGGAATCTGATGATGACCATTTTGTAATCTTTTCTGATTCCCTTTCATCTCTTCAAGCACTGGGTAACATGAAACATGATAACCCAGTTGTGCTTCAACTTTTAGAAAAGTACAATTCTCTTATAATTGATAATGTTATTATTTTCTGCTGGCTTCCAAGCCATGTAGGAATACGTGGTAATGATAGAGCTGATAGTGCTGCTAAGACAGCATTATATTTACATATATCTAATACCAAATTACCTTATACTGATTTTAAAAGTTGTATTAACACATATATTCGTAGCTCTTGGCAAACCGCTTGGGATTTGTCAGTTAACAATAAACTCCATTCAATTAAACCGTTACTCGGAGAATGGCGTTCTTCTAGTAGACCCGTTCGTCGAGAGGAAGTTATTCTAGCCCGGTGCAGGATAGGGCATACACGTTATACTCATTCATATTTATTACAAGGTGAGCAATTACCAGAATGTATACCCTGCTTTGTACCGTTAACGGTCAAACACATCTTATTGGAATGTGTAGACTTTGATCCTATGCTTCAAAGGTACTACAATGTTAATACTATGAAAGAGTTATTTGATACTGTAGATTTTAGTCTTGTTTTAGAATTCCTAAAAGAGATCAGACTATATAAATCATTATAATGTGTTCTTATTTATATTTACTTGTTTATATGCCCGTTGACAGGCATTTGTTGATTTACATTACATAGTTTATATTACACCTTATCATGCCTTATTTTTTTCAATAGTTTATCTTTATATATTTATACTTATTTTTAAATAATACTTCATTTTTCATCAATTTTTGCGCACAATATGACCTATTTATGTGTCGACGTGCCGTAAAACAACATTCATTCATTCATTCATTCCACTCATGTAAAAATGTTAACAAGAAAAGTCATTAAATTTAGTCAGACAAACCATCTGACAGTGTTCTCCAAGGCTATTTTTCCGGGTGTTTTACCCACATGAAAAGTTCTATTGACGGGCATGCAAAGAAGGAAGCATATATGTAGATTTGGAAAATCTCTGAGATGTGAGCTTCAAAAATGTCAGAGTATTTAAACTGTTTTTACAACATAACACAACAATCAAAATCTTAGAAGTCTCGTTTAAATACACTATTTTAATATTAAAATTTTATTATGTTTTTGCTATGTACCCGACATCAATTTTTAGCTCGACTATTCGAAGAATAAGAGAGCTTATGTAATCACCCCGGGGTCGGCGTTGGCGTCGGCGTCCCACATCAAGGTTTGCGTGTAAGCTGTGTTTATAAGTCTATATCTCTTACAATTCTTACCCTAGTGCAACCAAATTTGGCCATTACCTTCCTTATAGCATTATCGTAAGGGCTGCTTAAGTAATTTTGGTTCCTGTAACCCCTGGGCTCCCATGGAACCCAAATTCTGATAGCCCTTAAAATATGTCTGTTTCACATCAAATTTTGCGTGTAAGCTTTGTTTACAGGTCTATATGTCTTACATTTTTTGTCCTAGCTGAACTAAATTTTGGAATTGGTTTCCATATAGTATGTTGTAAAGGGTTGGATAAGTAATTTTGTCTTCCGCAAATTTTGGGCTCCCATGGAACCCAAATTGTGATGGCCCATAAAATGTGCAATAAAGGCAGATCTAGGTGTTTGCATGTAAGCATGTATGTATCTATACTTTTGGTTTGGGATTTGTTATAGCATTATGCATCTTATTACTTCACCCATATTGGGGCATGGGCTCCCTCCCCCCCCACCCCCCCCCCCCTCTACCCACACTCCCCTCAACCTTTTTTTTTTTTTACATATTTCTGTGTTGTTTTAGTCAATTCTTACACATATATGTTGCAACCCTCCCCCTTCCCCCCCCCCCCCCCCCCCCCCTCCATCAACCACCCCAACCCCGCCCCAGACTTCCCCCCCCTCCATCAACCACCCCAACCCCGCCCCAGACTTGGAAACTTTTTTCTTTTTACATATTTCTGTGTTGCTTTTGTCAATTCTTACACATATATGTTGCAACCCCCTCCCCCCCCCCCCCCCAACCCCCCCCCCCCCCCCCCCCCCCCCCAGCGCGAAAACACCCAACCCACCACGCCACGCACTTGATTTTTTTTTTACATATTTCTTTATTTCTTTTTTGTTTTAGTCAATTCTTACACACATATGTAGCACCCCCCGCCCCTCCCCCCCCCCCCCCCCCCCCCCCCCCCCCCACACACACAAACGCACTCCCGCCTTTGACCCCATCACCCCCACCCCGCCCCAGACTTGAAACTGTTTTTTTTTTTTTTTTTACATATTTCTTTGTTGTTCTGGTTAATTTTTACACATATTTGTTGCCCCATCCACCCCCCCCCACCCCCACCCCAACCCACTTCTGCCTCTCACTCTCACCCCCACTCCACACCACCCACCCCACCCCACCCCCACTTGAAACTATTATATATATTTTTTTACATAATTATGTGTTGTTTTACTCAATTCTTACACATAAATGTTGCAACCCTCCCCGCCTTGTTTTCTGATGGTATATACTGGCTATAAATTTATTATTCTCCGAAAAAATCGAATAGTCGAGCTGCGCTGTTCTCCGGTTGTATTATTTCGGTTACTAGTTGATAAAGACATTTTGAGTCGAGTTAAAATCTCAGCTTGAGTTTATTCGTGATACTGGGGCCTGATCTAGCTCATTTAATATTGAACTTGTTCTAGAGGTTTATATGGATTTTTTTTAAATATTTTGATGTTTATTTTAGGGTGAAATAAAGAGACAACAAATCTTTTTTAAACTTGTTTGTATTCATTTATTCAATAAGTATGTTTTAATACAACATATATTGAAATACAATGATATTACGTAGAAAAATTAACCTATAAAGTCCTACTATTTTATATCGCGTATAAAAAAATTAAAAAAAAAAAAAAAAGTTGTGCCTACCTACCTACCCTATTTTTTTTCAAGACGTTAGCGGAAACAAAGTATTCATTTTGTTTGGCCTAAGGCTTATTTGACAACTTTTTCTCCTTGCTGGCTTCTTCAATTATATTCCTAAATAGCATATACAAGTCTGAGATGAATATTGTTAATGACATTCCCCAAAGCTTTCAGTAAAAAAAATCCATTTTTGTTTTCCTCCTTTTTTCCCCGAAGGGTGAAAAAGATGTGCTTTGACTATTATCCAAGTCATTATCTAGATTTGATACATGTTGGCCATATTGAAATTGAGATACATGTATGTGTTAAACATTGGGAGTTTTCACTCACTCTCATTGTCTGATGAGAGGAAGTCTTATGAATTCAGTTCTTTACAGACATCTTCCTCAAAAGCTTATAATCATTATTAACCCTTTCGCTGCCATGGTCGAAAACATTGATTTTATAACCAGTGTAGGCCCAGATCAACATGCACACTATGTGCAAGCTACTGTTCACCACTCAGTAAGAATGTTTTCCATAACACTTTAAATATAAAATATATCCGGAAGGTTTGAATTTGAATTTTAGCAGACATTTGAAATTTGGCGGCGAAAAGGGTTAAAGGGAAGTTTTCTGTTGGATGAGTGATAGATTTTGTTGGCATCTGGCAATGTATTATTTTGGAAAAGCTATTTTAAAGGATTATGCCTAAATACTAGATTTGGAATCTCTTTCAAAAGTATTATTGATTCTCACACACCTCGACCTGATTTCAATCAGAATTTAATGAAAAGCATGTTGATATAATTCTTAATTTTACAGTCAATCTACTTTTATTATCCATTTTTGTGTCTCCTGCGTAGCATGGCAGACACTTAGGAATCACGATGTCCGTCAGCTGTCGACTGTCCGTCGTCGTCCGTCACACTTTAACCTGCAACCTAACCTTACCTATAACTTAAAAAGAAATTGACCTATGTTTATAAAACTTCACACACATCTTCATCTTACCTCAAGGAATGTTGGTACACATCCAATTCATTTTGGCAGAGTTACGCCCCTTTTCATAAAATTACAACCTGGAACCTAACCGTTTATCTCACTTTTTCAGAAACTGTATGCACTAGTACTACACCTTTCAATCTTATTCTTATAGTTGTATCTTGAGTTGTACATAGTGACGTGACAAAGTTGTATCTTGAGTGGTACATTGCGACGTGACAAAGTTGTATCTTGAGTGGTACATTGCAACGTGACAAAGCAAATGTGGATGTGACCTTGAACCTCCAAGCAAGGGGCAGATAACTTAATAATGTTTACCTTCAACATTTGTGTTTAGGTCACTTTCTCACAAACTTTATGCATTAGACCTTTCAAACTTGGCTTATAGTTGTTTCTTGGGTAGTAGTACATCATCACATGTCAAAAGCATGTGACCTTCACCCTCCAAGTAAAGGCAGATAACTTTAATTGTTACATTTACATCACTTTCTCATTAACTATAATTATGCTAGTTTATAGCTTAATGTTTGTAGAATGGCATTTTGTTTTAAAACAAATGCACTTAAATGTCATATCAGCAAACTGTAAACTCCATTGTTTTTAGTTATTAAAATATTTACAAACTTTCATTTAAGCAACATTTATCTTTTATTTTTAAGTCCCGACCCCGTTAGGCAAGAAATGTGAATCGGCGGATTTCTTGTACATGTATATACATGGTGGGACTACTTTTCAAAATCTTCAGGGGAAATTTGCAAAAAAATGTTCTCAGTAAATGCTTAGCCAATAGCATTAATATTGGTAAAAGCATTGGTAAAAAGCATTTTCATGTAATTGACATTGAATTCTGTACAAATAGAGTCCCTAGTGTCATACACATAAGACCATTGATCTGTTTATTTCTATTCTATGCATACTGGTAACACTATAGTAACTTCTTGAAATGGGCATCTTTGTTTTTGCTTTATGATGCATCATCTATGTCATTATGCCTGTGGTTGTACTTCATAAATCATGATTTATCTATGCAAGGATAGTTGTTTCCATTCTAATGGTAAAATATGTGGTAAGTCTGTCACAAGCGTATACAAGTCGCAATTCTACTTCCCAGCACAATTGCCAATTTGACTAGACTTGAGGCTATTACAGAGTATGTGGAGGTGAAAAATGGGTGGTCTGTCTCAACCACAAAAAATCAACCGTCATATATAAACTTGCATGTGTTGAAAATGACGTAAAACACCATACAAACAAACAAACAAAAACAAACCAAATTTGGATCATAGTTGTACATGTATATATGCATATCGGATAGTGAAGCTCTGTTGTAAATATAGAGCAGTTGCAGGAATGATTGTGACTTTGACTGATGGGTTTTTACTTTTATTTGTCAATTTTGATTTCTTTTCTTTTCTGTTGTGTTTCTATGTTGCTATTCAGGGCTTTTTTTCCTTCATAAACTTCCCCTAGCAAAACAGAATACTTTTTTCCCCTTTTTGGCTGAGAAAATTCCCCTAAAAAAAATAAAATATATATATATAGTTTTTTTTTTGCTGAAACATTATTTTCCGCTCTAACTTTCTCATCATTATTATGTTTGGGATACATTTATAGGAGACAGTTTATCTAAAATGTACCTCTTTTGCGTATTTGCGCACCTAAATTTTTAATTTCTGCCTAATACACTGTTCCCCCTATATCTCGAAATTGCATTGTTTTCCCCCGACTTCAGCTATTATTTTGATGTCAAAAAGGCAGTTCCAGTATGAATGAATGTACCAAGTCATAAACATTTATTGCATCTGTAATTGCCTGGCATTATGTCATAACAATACATAACAACCATTCTGTTGCAGACCTAGACAGAACCAATTGGTGAATTGTTTGCCATGTTCGTGAAATTGTTTGCCATTTGAATAAAATGTGGATGTTATGTGGGATAAGCCAACATTTATATGCAGACATCGTAAATGCAGAGTACAGTTACTTTCGTTTAATGACTGTCATTGTGATACTACTGTGCATATTTTAGTGTCTTGTATTGGTCCATTGATACCTAACTACAACATGACAAATGCAATTGCTCAACTTGCTCTAATCCACGAGTGGAAAAACTTCCCCAAATTCCCTTCCCGGCCGATAAGGGAGCTGCTAATTAGTCACCCACTAACCTTTGGAATTAGAACGAGGCTCGCTCCCCCTTTTTACCACTCGTAACTGTTCTAACAATACATAAGAGGTTTGGGGCTCGGAAATGGTGCTTGGGTCATCACTTCCTCAGTTTCCTAAGGTCTCCCAGAAGAATAGGTTCTCTACAAGTTTGAAGAAGTGCCAATTTTTACCTAAGACTTGTGTACCTCAGGATCCTGTTCTTCTTTTGGAACTTCCCATGGTAGATTCTTCCATTCAGGAAATTCTCAAGGTCACTGGATCCATTCCATCCCTCTTTGACCTCACTCTCAGACTTTCTTGTTTCTTTGTTTGAGGACAAATCCCTTTCTCCGTCTTCTGTCAAAGGTAGTCGATCACTCTCAAAAGAAATTATGGGACAGGAATTCTCGGATAGCCCTCTTCTCTTTAACATTATTAAAAGTATAGAGCTAGAGAGTCCGGCAGTTGCCCATGTTGCTCCCAAATGGGACCTTCTGTTGAATCTCAAGACTCTTTCAGGTCCTCCTTTTGAACCTCTTGATTCCTGCGGTAGGAAGGAGCTTACTCTCAAGACTACCTTTCTGCTAGATCTACCTTGGGGCGTAGACTGAGTGAGCTCCATGCTTTACAGGGAACTGAAGACTGTTTCCTTTTCTACAGACAGATCTTCACTTACCTTACATTTCTTCCCAGCTGTATTAGCTAAGAACCAGGGCCCCGTTTTATGAAACAACATTTTGATCGTAAATCAATTTCTTAAATGCTTCACTATCAATTACACTTTTCAAATAAACGTAATTTCATTTCATTTTCTTATACTTGTGATATTTCTGCACTACGTGCACACATAATTGTCTACATTGAATGATTATGTGAAAAAAAGCGATCGATTTTAAAATTTGAGACTTATTGTAAGATGTTTAATAAAACAGGGCCCAGCATCCTTCGATACCGAGCTTGCTATGGTTATTCCAGCTCTGCCCTCATCCAGTGATACCAATTCTTCTAACCTCTGCCAAGTCATGGCCTTAAAAATCTACCTGGAGCGTTCAAGTTCATGGCGGCTTGACAGAAAGAGGCTTTTTCTTCCACATTATCTACATGCTACTCGGGAGATTTCTATGGCCTCCATCTCTAGTTGGATTGTCAAAACCATTAAATTGGCCTATGCAGTGCAAATGACCGATCTGCCAGATTCTAACCCTACGGCTCATGAAGTCGGAGCTTTGTCCTTGTCTTTAGCGCGGTCAAATACTTTTCTCTTAGAACGTATTCTAAGAGTGTGCTACTGGAATTCGGACAACTCTTTTGTTAGGTTCTACCTTAGAGACGGCTCCCTATTTAATAACGAATTAGCTTCTCTGGGCCCCTTGGTTGCTGCCTTGCTACCCGACCAGTTAGATGACTAGACCATCATTGTCAGTCACTAATGTCTGAGGTTTCGAACCACATACTTATTGGTTGAACAGATACATGTCGCTAGTATGAAAAATTTAGTTAATTTTAATATTCGTCTATTATACTTACGACAACATTACAATTGCAATATACTCAACTTGCCCTAATCCACGAACGGAAAAAACTTCCCCAAATACCCTTCCCGGGACTCCCGGCACCAAGGGCGCCGCCAAATACACCCGTACACGCAAGAGTCACACAGAGTTACCTCCTCTTTCCGCAAATAAATCCTAAATTTAAGGAGGGGTGGGTAGTTAATGTTGTCGTAAGTATAATAGACGAATATTAAAATTAACTAAATTTTTCATATTGGTCTATAGATAGCTTACGACAACATTACAATTGCGACTTTAACACAATGAGCTGGGGTGGTACAATGTAACCTGTTATGAGTGCCCGAATATGTAAAGGGGATTTGAACAACTCTGAACAACAAGTAACAAAGCACGATCAAACCTGCTCTAATTACAAGAAATTAAAGCAGACGAGAGCATGAACCCAAGCAACTTACACTCACCATAGCGTAATCTGGGATCCTGACTGGCTATACAGCCAGTAGGTGGAGCCTCTAAAACTTCTTAGATGGGCAGAGGAACGTTACAAGGTGAATATGGCATCCTCATAAGTCCTTCAATTCGGTCAAGGACAATAAGTCCACCACCATCTAAAATCATAATCGGCAATTTCAAGCTAATCTATGGAACAGAAATTTCTAGTATTACATAGATCATCTAAATAAGTATCGACCCCTAGCTTGATTCAATACTTAAGATAACAGCTTCATAACTGAGCTGTAAATGTAACTATGAACACAAGATAACTGTGTGAAAAATAGATAAGTATAAACAATACAATATGTATAAACCAAACACATTTGGAACATAGTGGTATGAAGTGCTTACAAACCAAGATAAGTAAAATATAAATCAAAACTGCAACTGATTTGTATGCCTAAAGTTACAGACTTGAGCAAGGCCAAGTCAGCTAACTGAGCTAACTGGTAGAGCAGCACAACCCCATGACTGACTGGGTAGTAAGAACTGGAACCAGTGAAAAATAATTAAAGATAGAATCTAACAAATAATTTGTGAATTTTAAGAAATTTAAAGGCTCTGACCTGAGCAGCCTTATTGGAATTGAATTAGGTATATACCCAGACAAAACCAAACAGATTGTTATTGGAATATCACTAGAAGGAGTTAACGTAATCTAAGCTCAAAGTGGGGAACAAGAAAAAACCCACTCCGACTACGGTGGAAGTGTAAACAAACACTGCGTTACACTTATTCTGACCAGCTAAACCTCTGTGACCTAAGAGTAACCCAGTGAAGGACCTCCTAGAGGTACAATTATGTGAGCAACTATTACAGAAACTGAAGTCTGAAGATGTAGTTTGAATCGACAAACGTGAGGTTGCATACTGATTTGGAATGAATCCTAGTAGCAGAGGTAGACTGTAAATCCTGATAACCCCACTTAGGGGTTGGTGTTACCGCAGTGGTGAAGAAATCAAGATGGACAGAAGTGCTGAGAAAAAAGGGGGAGCCTATTAAAATAATAATAACAGAATTTAATTATTTAGGGCGACACACCTAGTTAGTGAAAAGAAATTTCCGTGTGGCCCATAAGAACCAACTTTTAGGTTTACTAAGGCCAAACTGAGAGATCCTTAAACATGCATTTAGGGCAGCTCTACGAACTTCTAGACCACGGCAGAATGTCCCCTTGAATGTGGCTGTGTGCGGGTATGCACCCCCCCCCCCCCCACCCCTTGTTCTGACCAAGGCAGAATGTCACCTTGAATGTGGCTGTGCACACGCATGCACCCCCAATTTTGTGTTCAAGTAAAAGATCTAGCCGAAAAGAAACCGTGTTTTCATACGAATGTGGCATATAGAATCAATAAATAAATAGATGCCAGAAGTATCTCAAACTGCCTGAGGGAAAGCCTTCAAAAAGAGAAGTCCGGCTCTTATGGCATAATTAATGTACGGATTAGAAGCCGGGCCTAACAATAGTATAGCCTACATAATGTTAGGACTTACTCATACTGATAGACCTACTCTCTAAACTGATAGAAAACAAGGAGAAAGTATCCTGGTTCTAGCAATACTAAACAGGGGGGTATGAACAACAAATACACCAACTATCATCAGTACTCTTAGGGCTAATGGAGAACGAACCCTGGCACTACAGTCCATTAACTGTATGACTGTATGGAGACGTGGGAGGGGTAAGGAATCTAGAATCTGGACAATTACCTTAGCTGCAAGAAGGGAGTGTAATGTCCTGCAACAGCATCTAATAAGTTACACAAGGAACGCAACCCCAGAGGTAAGAGATGAATGACGAAGAACTCCATCCGACAAGGCTTAGTCAGAGGAACCGCGAACAAAACCCACGTAGGGTTGAGGATAGCAGCTTTGAAGCCGATTACTCCGAACTACTGAAACTGCTTGGAGATCTAAGCGGTACAGAAGGAGATCGTAATCGACCCTAGGGTAATCCCAAAAACCCGCAGGTGTATAAGTGAGGAAACACGCATAATTCACTCGTGCTAAGGCTCTGGTGAAAATAAGTTTCTTTCTCAGAAGAAATTTCCTATATTCACGACAAACCAAAAATAATTCTATTAATAATTTATTATGTACTCTCACCTTGATACTTAAGAAGCAAAACATAATGTGCTAACACAGAGATGACAAAATGTCAACAGCGGCATAACGTCATTGTCGATATTTCACAAGAAACACAAATAATGAGATATAAGGTATATCATAATATCCACAATAAAACAAGATGCCAGTTGTCTTAGTGGCTGGTATGGGACACGAAAACCGGACTCCTCCCTTACAGGGCGAAAGCTCTACCAACTGAGCTAACCGGGACACCATTATAAAACAGAGGTGAGTGGTAGTGATTTCAAGTAAGAGACTAACCACTCAGCCACGGGAGTCCCCCATATCAACTTACAAGCAAAAGGAAGACTCAGCCAGCAACTGCATGTGCAATTGTATAAAACAGCATCTGCCACTGTAAATAATTAATATAATTAATATAACCTACCTCAAAAAAGGTGGTGATATACATAGATATCATTAACTTTTCAAGTAAGAGGCCCACAGAGCAAAGTAGCCGGGTATTTGATAGTTACTAGTATACAATATTAGTAAAAGTATTCATATTAGCCGGGTAGAAAGTCAAAGTAGCAGGGCGAATTACCTGCCTACCTCTTAATGACACCCCTTGATATAAATACTACCGGCGCTAAATAAAATAAATGCTCATATACCTGCAAGTCTGATGAGCATAACCCATAGACCCGCAAAAATCATCTACTAAACCGTAACCAGGGCAGGAAACAGTTGCGGAGTTACTTGTCCTACATAAATATATGAACAGCAACATGGATAAATATCAACATGGATAAATATAAGAGAATTATATCTGAATTCTATTAGTCCTGCCACAAACAGTACTCAACAAGGCGATAGTATAAGTTGAATTAGGTGTCCTGATAAAGGAAAACAATATACATAAAGAAATAACCTGATTTACTTCTTTAAGACTGTGGCTACAATTAACGCTGAAATCTATGAACGCTATGGCGAAGGTCATGAATACTTACCATAGTCATTAGACCATGACGCAGAAGCCGTAGTCACTAAAATCATCCTTGATGTAGGTCAATTCTTGCGACGGACCTCGACAGTAGGTACCGACTTCTAACGAGGTTACCTGCAAAACTAGTTCTGTAGTTAAGTCCATAAGGACAGAAAAGAACCAAAGTAATTCACTAAGAATCTTTAGTTAAAGACAGGTATCACACTCCTGTAGTGGGTATTAGTAAAACCACGAGAGGAGAATACTTTAAATTTAAATACTCTTAACGATTTTTAGTAAACGCAGAGTTATTCAAAAGATACGAAAGCATTCAATAAGGTTCTAAAACCGAGAACATAGGTAGACAATGCTTAAGAAGTGTTTACAAATGTTACAACAACTTGGAAAATAGGGTGATTCTGTTCGACAAAAGAATAAGTTTCTATTTGAGGTTGGAATACCTCCAGGCAGGCTATTAAATCAGAATCTTTTGATAATTTACCTTCTCTGATTGTAGATTTTCTGTCTAACCAGACGGCTACTAGATAACTTCACTCTTGGAATGGTTATCATTTCCTTCAGCCTGATAGAGGGCCCTGTCAGTAGGAAGGTATGACTTCCGTATCAAAATAAAAAGGCCTATCCCATTCGAGAGCACCATCTAGGAAAGTATGATTTCCTAAAGAGGTCTCTGTCCTATTGTTGGTAAGTGTTTCTGACATAACACTGAAAAGGAAGAACAAGGAAAGTGTCCCTTACACATTTTACTTGTATGTTAAAAGTATGTGTCAGAAGTGGGATCTGAACCCACGCCTACAGTCGTGGACCAGAACACTAGCTTGTGAAGGTATTACCTTGAGTCTGGCACCTTAGACCACTCGGTCATCCTGACAGCTAATCCATATATTTGTCTAAATTGCTATCATATGATTTGATTTCCTGTTAGTTCATTGTCATGTTCACATTGTTATGAATATTACAATACAATATTCTATTCTATTCAATCTGTGATAATACAACACGTAAGAAAATATAATAACAGATAAATGTGACCCATGACAGAAATTTCCCCTTACATGCGAGTACCAACACAGAAACCCAAGTCCTCTTCCCATACCAGAGAAAGAAGTCGTATTTAGCTTTCCTCAAGACTACTAGTCTGGTTTTATAATAGTAGAGACCTTCAGAAGAAACTACATGCTTAGTTAGGTAGCTCTAACCATAACACCGGTATTGAATACAGTAAGAATACCCTTCCGGCCATGGGCCGTGCTTGAAAAGCATAAAATTCCTCTGGGAAGAATTACCTGAGCTGTCTCTAGACAGGTGACGGTTGCTCCTAGACCGCCCTCTGTGTGTTGACTCTCTGAAAGGTGACCTGGAGGAGTGAATTGTTCTGAGGACCTTCAGATTACCCATGAGGCAGAGAGTTTGGAGTCGGCATGACCCCCGCACTACCTGGTGGCTTGGAGCAGGAGTGGGTGGGGTACGGGACTTTCTTTAGTGAGCGCGAGATAGTCGATAGTCATAGAGTGAGCTAAGCGGCTATTGAGCTCCGAAGGACGAGTAGCCTTCATTTAGGTGGTCTCCACTGCTTTCACCTGGAGCAGGACCCGTCTATATTACATGTATGTGAGTTCGGATTGCCTGGATTGGGAGCCTTCACCTCAGAAGTATGATGAGCCTTCGTTTTGGTTGGCATTCCCCATCCCAGGTAGTATCTGGCAAAACAACCTTTAACTAGGAAGGGCTAGATACTAAGTCACGTCTTTGGAACAGTAGCTCTGAGACACAGAAGGGCCAAGGGCCTTTTTCTGCGGGCCAGCTCTAGCCAACCGGTGACTGAAAACACATACATTGCTGTTACTGAAATATAGAGAATAACAGCAGAAGGTGGTTTAAATGCACCAACTGTAATTATATAACAAACAAAACAAAAATCCAACAATTTATGGTTGTTAACTTCTATTAGAAGATGGGTATGGGAACGCTTATGCCTGGGTTGGGAGACATCACCGTCAGGAGGACGAACCTCCGTTTGGGCGATATGGGAACGCTTATGCCTGGGTTGGGAGACATCACCGTCAGGAGGACGAACCTCCGTTTGGGCGACCTTTCCAATGCCAGGTAGTATCTAGCCTGATACTAACTGCTTGGTTGGGATGCCCAGTAAGAGAGGTGGAACCGTATTCTTACTAGAGCATGAATCCCCAACCAGCAGTAGCGTATTCGCATCCGACATTGCACACTAAAATAAAGAATGAGAATGGCAGAAAACGTGCTCATCCGACATTGTGCTATAATTTTTATTTAAAACTATTTACTGGCGTGTTGACACGAGTAGGAAAGGTAAAATAAATATACTGCCGAAGCAAGTACTGCCTACGTTCAGGTGTCAATTTCCAAACTCCTAACAGAAGCTAACAGCCATAATTCCGATAGAATTTACAAAGGTTGGTAAACCGGAAGTAGATCGCATGTGTTTTTGTTTACGAAATGCGGTCTGAAATAACGGCGTAAAGATAGAAAATTAGGTGTAAGAAACACCCAGTACGGTTATAAACTCGTAAGAAAATAACATATGGGAAGTAAAATTAAAGTTATAAAACATTAAAACCGTTTGTTACGTGGAAAAAGAACAAATATTTTGATACCGTCGATTTATCATCCTCTCGAAGGAAGCCACGACGGAAAGAGGAGGTAACTCTGTGTGACTCTTGCGTGTACGGGTGTATTTGGCGGCGCCCTTGGTGCCGGGAGTCCCGGGAAGGGTATTTGGGGAAGTTTTTTCCGTTCGTGGATTAGGGCAAGTTGAGTATATTGCAATTGTAATGTTGTCGTAAGCTATCTATAGACCAATACTAGCCTTACCACAATTGTTCCAGTTATGGCTGGTTACCTTTGCCATATGCAAGTTTGTGTTGTTTTTTCTATTTGCACACGGTTAAATGTTACTTTGTGTTTATAGTTTTGTTACATTAACAGTTCATTTTATGAAACTAAACTGTTAATGCATGTATCTAATTAGGATTTATTGATTCTGGTTTTCTAGCCTTACCACAATTGTTCCTGTTATGGCTGGTTACCTTTGCCATATGAATGTTTGTGTTGTTTTTTCTATTTGCACAAGGTTAAATGTTACTTTGTGTTTATAGTTTTGTTACATTTACAGTTCATTTTATGAAACTAAACTGTTAATGCAAGTATCTAATTAGGATTTATTGATACTGGTTTTCTAAAACAATCGATTTAATGCAAGCAATATTCTTCTTTATAGATATGCTTGAAATTGTCGATTTTTTCAATTGTGCTAGACTTGATTGTCCTTGACCTACTTGACAGATGGACTGATTACGGTATTGTTAAAATTCCCTAAATATATTCTAGCTATCATAACGGGCTACTTATTTCCACCCCAAATATTTTTTGTTAAAGTCGCATTTGTAATGTTGTCGTAAGCTATCAATGGACCAATATGCTAAAGTGGGTTTCAGTTTTAGTATTGGTCTATTATACTTACGACAACATTATACTACCCACCCCTTCTTAATTAGGAATTGCGGAAAAAGAGGAAGTGATCCTCGTTCTGATTCCGGAGGTTAGTGGGTGACTAATTAGCGGCTCCCTTATCGGGCGCGGGTAGGGAATTTTGGGAAGTTTTTTCACTCGAGGATTAGAGCAAGATAAGTAATTGCATTTATTGAAACCCAATTTAGCATATTGGCAGTAATAAATTGAATTTAGGCCGACCATAATTTTTTTGCTTTGCAGGGTTTTCCTAAAATATCGCTCTGCCCGAGACTTTTTATGCCAAACTTAGATCAAAATCTTTTTTGTTACTATCTGTTGAATATTTTTCTTTATCACATAACTTACTATGTGGGAGTGGAATAACACCATACTATATTTTATATATACCAATAGTTATATAAGTATGCAAATAAGCCTAGTATGCACTGTCAAAGAATTTGATAATGACTATATGATCCAATTCCCACGGTTTATGTCATTTTCGCGTGTTAAAGCGACAGGCAAAATGCAATAAAAGCCGATGTATGAGTTATGTGAAATATAAAATCTAACAATCATTCTCATTCATTATTGAAT
The DNA here is from genome assembly GCA_037043455.1 of Cyrtodaria siliqua. Classification (NCBI taxonomy): domain Eukaryota; kingdom Metazoa; phylum Mollusca; class Bivalvia; order Adapedonta; family Hiatellidae; genus Cyrtodaria; species Cyrtodaria siliqua. The sequence continues at coordinate 52,495 of JAWPHD010010370.1, forward strand.
TTATTAAACTCGTTAGCAGGAGCCTCGCATTATATCATTTTGCCAACACTAATGAATTCAATAATGAATGAGTACTCATGTAAGATCCTCTATTTATTAGGCCAAATAAAATTATATGTTTGATTCCGGTTTCCCGTCCAACTTTCTTTTTAAAGGGACGACCCTAAACATTTTATGCCAAATCTAAAAATAAAAATGTTTTTAATATGTTCTGTATTCTGTATCTGATGACATCGACAACTATATATACTGAAAGGAAAAAGAAACGCAGGGTGCGTATTTCCGCTATATATTGTATGTTTAATATGCTACTGCTAATCGAATGGTACAGGGCGACATTAGGCCTGTCCTTCTAGAAAGAAGGTTTAAACAGCACTGAACACACCAATGGTTACCCCTTTAAAGTTTCATTATCGTCAGAATGCGTATTTGGCTCAAGCAGGTGAGCAAACTTAGGCTTTAAATGTTTCAATCACTTAATATTAAATACAGTACTGAACTGGCTCAATTTTTCAAAGAGGAACTTCAGCATTTATGAATTTCTTGTTACAACGTGTACTGTGATTGAAACGTCTACAACATCACAGTTGTGTCCTTTCTCTAACTAACTGCACTTTTTTTTTTTTACAAAACATCTTGGGATTTCCTTGGAATATATATGGAATTAAGTGTGCAGTATATGCAATATATAGCGGAAATACGCACCCTGCGTTTCTTTTTCCTTTCAGTATATCTTGGTTAATTGGGTTGTTAGGTTAATTGGGTTGTTAAAGTATTGAGTGAAAAAAAATGAGACAAAATACAAAATAAAATATTTGCCCTAATTATCTACCATATGTTTTTGAGCATGTAATAAGAACCCCACATGTTTAATATGTTTTTATTGTCTACCTAAAAAATATCTACCTACTACTTATGAAATGCTGGTTCAGGAAACAGCAAACAAAATGGTTTATTAAGGATAACCTTTTTAAACACTTTTGCTGATGAGTTTTGCGAGATGATTTTTCACATCTAACCAAGGGGCTGGCGTGGCGCAGTCGGTAGCGCGGCGGATTTGTAACCGGAGGCCCCGGGTTCAATCCTCCGTGGTGCCACTGAGTTCCGTCGGTGTGTTCTTAGGCAAGACACTTTACCTTAGCCTCGTCCGTCGGATGGGGACGTAAACCGGGCGGTCCCGTGTATCGGTCTATCCTCCGAGCACGTTGAAGAACCATAGGAATCTATTCGATAATAAGAGTAGGGCAGGTTCCCGGATTCCTATGTATCCTTCCCCTCTCTCTGGGGCGGCTCTAAATAACCTATACTGTGTTGATGAGCCGTTAAACAACATTCAATTCAATTCAATTCACATCTAACCATTGAAAGCATGCCTTAATGTGACGTCATTGACGTGAAGTTATTATGCTCCCCGAAATATATTGTCGTCATGTACGTCCTTATGTCTATCTGTCCCGTTTTCTTGTCTGCTTAAAGGGGTTGATGAACCATTTTCAAACAATATTTATTCAAAAGGGCTCTGAAAAACTTGAAAAAGGTTGATTGATAGAATTATCAAAATACTTTGAAAAATAAATGAGATATGACCAATTGAAAATTGTCGGAAAAACTCAGATTTGTTTTTATTCCTAATAATAAATCACCACAGATGTGCACACACGTTTAATCGGTCCTGCCTTGAGTAACTCGGAGTGTTTGATCACTCTGAGTGACTTGACAATGGCATACTTGGAATCCAAACATCGACTTCGCGTACATTTGCGCAGCACTCAATATCTCCAAACTCGGCAAATCGAGTAAATTGGGTTTGCTTGAGCTGTACTTTACGCCGAGAGCTTTTCGCATTGCTGATTGCCACTCCGAGTAGTTTTATCATCATCACTCCGCGTGAAAGAGTAAAGTGTGGGGTTCGCGTGAGCTGTACTGTATGTTTTTCATCCAATTTTCATAAAACTTCACAGGAAGTGTCAGTATGATGTCTAGTAACACAATTGTCAGGATATTCCAGTTGAATGATTTTTAGCGGAGTTACGGGACTTTGAATTTTTTCAATTCTAAAGCTTGTCCACTCAACTCTTCCTATGTTTTTTCCTCTAATTTTTCACGAAACTTCACTTAAAATATCAGTATGATGCCTAGTAGTGCATATTGTCAGGACGTTCCGGTTGAATGATTTTTGGCGGAATTACAGGACACTAAAGTTTTTCAATTCTAAAGCTTGTCCGCTCACCTTTGAAGTTTTTCATCTGATAACCATGAAACTTTATAGGAAGCATCAGTATTATTTCTAGTAATATTTCACATGAGTACCTTTATTCGGGGAGCATCCATCGGGTCTACCGATTTCTTGTTTAAATACCGTTAGTGTATTGTGATATATTTTTGTCATGTGTTTATTACACTCTCAGAAGCCATTTTTTGTGATAAATTGCGACATGCCCTATCTGTAGTATGATTCATTTCAATACTTTCTTTCAATTTTATCAAATAAGTGGATCAAAATAACCCCCATCTGATTGAATGTTTTGTTCAAACTGAATTGAATGGTTGTTTAACAGGTTATCAACACATTATCTAAGGTTCAGGTGAGCTGTTGCAGACAGAGGAAGGATACATTCTTATAGGAATCCGGGAACCATGCCCTACTCTTACTATCAAATAAATTACTATGGTTCTTTAACGTGCTCAGATAAGCTGATTAAGCCCTCATTGGATAGACGAGGCTAAGGGAAGACACACTGAAGAACCCAGTTGCGTTGATGAGGGTTGAACCCGGGATCTACTGATTCAGAGCCTACCAACCACTATGGCCGCCTTGTTCAAATTGATCAATCTTTTCTAAATCAAAGGAAACTTATATCAGTTGTATTATCTTTAATTGCATTATCCTCACAGTGTCAACAATCTGACGACACTCAAATACCCTCAGCAAGTGTGATTGACTTTGATTTTTTTTCTTTCTTAGAGTCTTTTAGCTTGTAGATTGACTTTGATTTCATAATTTGTAATAACCATATGTATTAAGTCAGCTTGACATGATTTCCGATTATCAAATATTTATTCTTTTATGATTTCGCATTTGAGTAGATTAAAATAAAGCTGTGGATCAAGGTTAATCGTATGTTGGTAGTGCGCACACAATAGGTTCCCATTTTTGAATTTCTTTCTTTTATTGATTATTTTGAATTTCTTTCTTTTATTGATCAAGCATTATAAATATATTGACTTATGTTTTATACTCCTGCAATATGCATTGTATCAAAGTGCATGGTGGTCACTTGCAAATTTTACAAAATAAAAGTTACATTATAACAGTAGCACAGCCAGAGCACTCAATTGGCTGTTTTTGAGGCCGAATTTTAGCCCTCACCTAAAAGCATATATTTTCCCCCTTATTCTGTTAAAATTTCCCCTCTAAAAAAAGGGAAAAAATATTTTTGTGGGGATAGGGAATTTTGACAACAGTTTAGGAAGAAACCCCTACTTTTGCCATTCAGAATGTTGCCCTTTATTGGTACCACTTATGTAAGGGGGAAAAAAACACTGATTTGTTTTTCTTAGAAATTCTTCTTGAGGGCCCTGGCCACAGTCCCCTAAAAGATAGCTAGTGCCCTAAGCAAAGCAAAACAGTAAGTTCATTAACTTACTGTTCTTCACGGTTCAACATGTTTCCAATCTTTCTTGAATGTCATGTGAGTTCAAATAATATTCAGCTTAGATATGTATACCTAATATTAAAACCTTTTTGAGTCACAGATGATATAGTAAAGTTGGGGATCTTTATTATATTGATATATTGCTTTAACCTTATCCAACAGTGAAATAAGAATGTATCTTATAATCTTAGACTAAGCTGGTCTTTGAAAGTGATATTTGCATTGATTTTTATCAGTCATATATTCATACTTGGAATGAAAAAATATTATTCTGGCTTTCAATAATTAGATAAATGTCTTCCCTCTCCCATTATCTGCGTCTGAATGGGACGTATTCATATGTTGGTTTCAAAATCCAGAAACCTAAGATAAATTATGCATTTCTTAAAAGCAATCTTTAGCTACAGAAAATTTACATATTATTAGATGTGTACTTGATCCTTGAGATTCAGTCATTCTTTAAGAAAAAGCAATTTATCACATGACTTTAGTTAGTGTTGTTGAAGATCAAGCCATTTCATACTTTTGGTATTAAACACGTTACATATCATTTTGTTGGATTTTCATTGGTTGGCTATTTGCATTGGTTATGATTTATTGGGCAGGTAAATCACACTTTTATTTATTGAACATTTGTAGAATACTGCATGTTGACTATAGAATTCCTAATTAACTGTAAATATCCGCATCTGCCTCCTACGTTGCTCTTATTTCATACCACAACCATGGTGGTCATAATTCCTAACAGTAAAAAAAAATGAAGTGGGCTGTGTGTTTTTACCCCACCACCCGCATTTTACATTTTTTTATCACATTTTCCATTGGAAACACAGGTTATTAGATTGTTGAGTGTTGTTTGGCGGCGGGCGGAAAGCGCAAACTTATGGTGAAGAAGTTTGTGTTTCTTCAAAACATCACAACATCATACCATCCAGCAGACATATTTGATAGCCCCGTTTGGTCACGGGGCAAAGAATAGGGCCACTGCAGATCCCTTTGGAGGGGTAGGCAGAGGGGTAGAATCCCCCCAAATTCATGTTCATTTTATCATTTTTTGTTCATGTTCATTAAAGGTCTTCATCATGATCCCTGCATTGTTTCAGGTGCTATCTCGCTCGCATCAAAAGAGCAGTGGCAGAAAACAATAAACGTGACTCCAGTGTAAATGGAGTTTCTATGATAGAATTTGCAGCACCTCTGCAGTTCAGGGTGAGAAGGTTCTAGGCCCATTTTCCATATTTTATCTCGATGTACATGGAAGTTGAGCCTGGCATGTTCATGCCTGTTAGGCGCCATATAGCCTTTTCATGTGTTGGTGCACCTTAAAACCCAATTCAATTCAATTCAAGATCACATTTGGTTGAAAAGGTCAAATTTGTCCGCATTTCTCCAACTGAATACCATCCAACAGATTGAGGTGATATTTGCACAAATGTTATATACATGTATGATCATTAGCTATTCAACAATACTAATGTTTCAATGACCTTGACCTTCAGTTCAAGGTCGCAGGTATTTTGTTGATAATCAGTTTTGTGAAATTACCACGTTCCTTTAAAATGTTTTAGAAGTACGGTAGTCGGTCAGGGAACTTTTGAAAAACCGTCAGCTTAAATGGTGATGATGTTTCATCATAAACACTTATTCTCATGGTCATTATTTTCCATCATCTTTTATTCTTCATTCATCAAAAATAATTTAGGTTACGATTTATCGTCACATAGTATAATCTTGCAACTGTTCAATGTGAGGTTTTCCATCACCCAGTTTGAAACAAGAAAAAAACTGTCAACTTGATCAAAGTGAAACACTTCATTCCTGTCGCGAAGTGCATACTTTGATATATTCAAGTCAAAGCTAAATTCTTCTATCTATTTTTAGAAAATGTTATAACATTCATCAAACAGAATTCCATAAAATTTGGATGATATGCAGTAACACAGTCACAGTCATTAGTCCGAGTCCTATAGCATCTACACCTTCTGCACCGATTTCTGCCATTTGTCTCGAAAATCAACCTGTGTGTGGTCCGGATAAACCAACATACCAACAGGTAACAATATAGGGATGTGAAATAGATTGGACTTGTCACATGGTAGGAGTTCTGTATTTAATTATGATGTGATGAAACATCATCACCATTTAAGGTGATGATTTTTCAAAAGTTCCCTGAATGAATGGTGTTGTACGGCGCGTCGACACATAAATAGGTCATATTATGCGCAAAAACTGATGAAAGATGAAGAGAGGAAGAAATGAAGGATTAATTAAAAATTAATGTAAATATATAAAGGTAAAACTATTTACAAATAAGAGATGATATGGTAGTAATATAAACTATATGAAAATCAACAAATGCCCAAAAACGGGTATATAAAGAAGTAAATATATACAAGAATATATTATAATGATTTGTGTAGTCTGATTTCCTAAAAAAGGAAATCTAAAATAAGACTAAAATCTATAGTATTAAATAACTCGGTCATAGAATTAGCATTGTAGTACCTTTGATGCATAGGCAGGGTATACATTCTGGTAATTGCTCACCTTGCATTAAATTTGAATGAGTATATCTTGTATGCCCTGTCCTGCACCGGGCTAGGACAACTTCCTCTGGACGAATAGGTCTACTAGAAGAACACCATTCTTTGAGTAACGGTTTAATTGAACAAAAGTTCCCTGACGTAGTGTAAGATATAAAGTAGGTCAACTATAGAATGTTCAGAAAACGTAAATAAATAGAAATCTCAAATGACCGTTCTTTTTTAGTCATGACTGGAAACTCAGAACATTGAGTTCTGTAATTAATGGCACCAATACAATTGAAGAACTGCAACAGAACTGCTGCTACAAACTATACCAGATTCTCACACAACCCTGCTCATGATAATTATATTAAGACACAATGTTCTTTGCTATATATCATTATGGCTCCCCCACACAAAGTGTGGTAGGGGAGCCATATTGATTTTGTGCTTTCTGTCTGTTTCTTTCTCTGTCTGTTTCTCTGTCTGTGTCACAAACGATGTCCGATCAATAACTAGAGAATGGTTGGACCTAGGGTCCTCAAACTTGGAAGGATGGTTGGTCATGACAAGTAGATGACCCCTATTGATTTTGGGGTCACTAGGTCAAAGGTCAAGGCTGTAGGTCTGTCTGTGTCACAAACGATGTCCGATCAATAACTAGAGAACGGTTGGACCTAGGGTCCTCAAACTTGGAAGGGTGGTTGGTCATGACAAGTAGATGACCCCTATTGATTTTGGGGTCACAAGATCAAAGGTCAAGGTCGTGGTGACATTGACTATCAAAACGATGTCCGATCAATAACTACAGAACGGTTGGACCTCGGGTCCTCAAACTTGGAAGGATGGTTGGTCATGACAAGTAGATGACCCCTATTGATTTTGGGGTCACTAGGTCAAAGGTCAAGGCTGTAGGTCTGTCTGTGTCACAAACAATGTCCGATCAATAACTAGAGAACGGTTGGACCTAGGGTCCTCAAACTTGGAAGGATGGTTGGTCATGACAAGTAGATGACTCCTATGGATTTTGGGGTCACTAGGTCAAAGGTCAAGGTCGTGGTGACATTGACTATCAAAACGATGTCCGATCAATAGCTACAGAACGGTTGGACCTTGGGTCCTCAAACTTGGAAGGATGGTTGGTCATGACTAGTAGATGACCCCTATTGATTTTAGGGTCACTAGGTCAAAGGTCAAGGTCGCGGTGACATTGACTATCAAAACGATGTCCGATCAATAACTACAGAATGGTTGCACATAGGGTCCTCAAACTTGGAACGATGGTTGTCATGACAAGTAGAGGGGTCACTAGGTCAAAGGTCAAGGTCGTGGTGACCTTGACTATCAAAACGATGTCCGATCAATAACTACAGAACGGTTGGACCTTGGGTCCTCAAACTTGGAAGGATGGTTGGTCATGACAAGTAGAGGGGTCACTAGGTCAAAGGTCAAGGTCGCGGTGACCTTGACTATCAAAACGATGTCCGATCAATAACTAGAGAACGGTTGGACCTAGGGTCCTCAAACTTGGAACGATGGTTGGTCATGACAAGTAGATGACCCCTATGGTCAAAGGTCAAGGTCGTGGTGACCTTGACGATCAATAACTAAAGAACGGTTGGACATAGGGTCCTCAAACTTGGAACGATTGTTGGTTATGACAAGTAGATAACCCCTATTAATTTTCGGGTCACTAGGTCAACAAAATAAAAGGTCATCTTGGTCACTACGTCAGTCACAATGGAGTTTTGCGAGTCATTTCAGAGTGAGTCAAAGGTCAATGTCACAGGGATATTAAATATCAAAACGATCTCTGATCAATAGAGAACGGCGGGCGAATGGGGGAGCCATACGTTTTTGTCCCATGGACAACAACAATTTCTAGTTTTGTTCTACTAGAATACAATGACTTTATTTGTCATTGTGTTAAAGTACCATCATCTGTTTCAGGATGTTCCTGATCATGTCTGAGATTTCATGAAAATATATGTTCCCTGGAACACAATCCTGTAACCATGACTATCTGTATTGATTTTGTGGATGTAACCTATCACCTTATTGTGGTACCAGTATTATTAAAACAGAAATTTTATACTCAACTACCACAGTTTGTAGCAGCACGATAATCAATTTTCAAACAGCTTTCCTGCAATGGTTCCTCGTTAGATTCTTAAAATAATTCATCAATGAATATTTGCCATATTGTCGGCATAATTTCTTGTGTCTAGCCATTCAAACAACACTAGGAGTTCAATGTCTTCTATGAACATGGAGAGACTACAGTCTGCTCGATAGTGTGCCCGAGTGTCTGTGACCCCAGGGTTTTTTTTTTGGCTGTTTTTATAGCCGAAATTCGGTCATATTCCCAATGTCAAAACATTTTTTTTTCCCCCAATTTAGAGGAAAAAATTCCCAATTTCAAAACCCCCAAAAAAAGTTGTTTTTTTAAGTGTGCCAATCCAATGATTGGTGTTCAAAAGCTTATAAATGCTTCTGTTTATCTTGGTGTACTAAGTATTAAAGATATAATTATGAAAGGAATGCTTTACTTTATATTTTTCCGAATTTTATTAAAAATCGCGCTAAAATTCCCAATTTTATGAAAAATCACGCTAAAATTCCCAATTCCAGGGGTACGGGTCATGTTCCCAAAATCATGAAAAAAAACCTGGACCCATAGAAGACGAGTAGGCCACAGCATTTCACAATGGGGAACCAGGTGACATTTTGATTATGTTCACCACAAAAGTTATAACAAAGCGATTCAGTAGGTTTTTATTACTTGCTTAATATTTAAAGAAATTTGTTCAACTGAAGTGCATATTATACCCCAACAAAATGAGTTCCTTTGCTGCAAAAGGTTATTGGATTCAACAAGTATTTTCCAAAATGTACATGGGCATAAACTTTGGCAGAGCCTTTTACGATGGAGGAAAGGACTTTAGTTGAACAAAATTCGCTAAATATTAAGAGTTACGAAGCAAAAACATACCTGAATCTAGTTCTTTGTTAATAACTGTTAATAATTGTTTTGTCAGGAACCCGATCAAAAAGTCACGTGGTTTCTCCACTTTGCATTTCCAACAATACTGAAAGTTAACAGACCATGGATAGTTTGTTTGTATGGTGTTTTACGTCATTTTTCAACACATGTAAGGTTATATATGATGGTCGATTTTTTGTGGTGGAGGCAGACCACCCACTTTTCCTGGGTATAACCAGTAAGAATCGACACTTCCTCACTTACAAGTCAAGCTCCCAGTGGGATTCAAACCCGAGACCACAGATAGACTGACCATTGAAGATATACATGTACACATGTAAAGATGTTCACATATTGATACAGAGTAAACCAAATCTAAGACCGAGTTTGAATCCTGCTGGAAGCTCAACTTGTAAGTGTAAACGTGTCGATTCTTACGGATGGCGGGAGGTATACAGTATCCAGGAAAAAGTGGGTGGTCTGCCTCCACAATATAAAAATCGACCGTCATGTATAGCCTAAAATGTGCTGAAATGACGTAAAACACTATTCAAACAAAAGTTAATTTAAACAACCCACTTTTTAACTTGCACAACTTCAGTTTTTACCAACAGTGAAAGCATAAATAAATAATCCCATTAATTGGAGAGCTAATTCAATTTTGTTCTCAATTTTGTTCTCACATGGATTTCCTTTGATGTCATTTTGTGAAAATTTATAACTGCAGGCTGAAATTTGTGATGGTATATGCAATATTTTATAGCTTCCATATGTTTATGGATAACTGGAATTTTACAAAGTTTGTTATAAAATGCATTTACAGTAATTCATATTGAGCATTTAAATGCATATTTTATGTTACAGATAATTAAGCTAATAAATATTGATTTCTTTGTGTGGTTGAAAGATTATTGATTGATGGTCATTATATTGTGACATGATATATTGGTCCATGTGTCTACATCCATCCTAAACTCCAGAAAAAAATAACCTGTCCTGTATGTTTTGTTAGTGATCCTTTGTTTTGAATCGGAACAGTTCACTGGTCAGTTAATTAATGGCGTATTGAATAGTGATAGTTTGAATGTCTGTTATGTTGTGATAAGTGCACATTTTTGCATCAATAAATGACTAGATTTTATTAAAACAACTAAGCTTATTCAAACTAGAAGCCAAGGATGTTCCACGGAATACTTGTGTCAACTGCCGTGCTCCTATTTCACCATATACAATCTAACTATAAAGTTTGAAGACACTGGGTGCAATCCTTCATGAATTAAGGAGCTTTTTTATTTTTAAAGAGTTAAAGGTTATGAAATGGGGCATACATCTAAAATCTGCTTTGGATAATTGATAAGGAAGAACTGTATAAAGTTTCATGATCACAGGTCAATATTTTGCCAGGTTATGAGCTAGGTTAGGTTGCAGGTTAAAGTTTTATGAAATGGGGCCATTACTCTGCCAAAATGAAAATCAGAGTTAGTGGACATGTGTTATGACATTCCTTCAGTTAAGACGAATATGTGTATGTGTGTGAAGTTGCATGAACATACATTTAGGTCAAATACTTTTCAAGTTATGGCCAGTTATGAGCTTAGTTAGGTTTTATGAAAAGGGACATAACTATGCTGAAATGAAAGTCAGAGTTATTGGTCATAACATTATTCTGTGTGGAAAGATGAATGTGTGCGAAGTTTCATGAACATGGGTCAAATACTTCTTAAGTTATGGCCAGTTATGAGCTTGGTTAGGTTGCTGGTTAAAGTTTTATGAAAGAGGGCATAACTCTGTCAAAATGAATTGGTCACGGGTAACAATATTCTGTGTGGTAAGATGAATATAATGTGTTAAGTTTCATGAACATAGGTAAAATACTTCTTAAGTTGTCCATTTATGAGCTTAGTTAGGTTGCAAGTTCAAGTTTTATGAAAGGGGCATACCTCTGTCAAAATGAAAGTCAGAGTCATTCTGTGTGGTAAGATGAATATATGTGTGAAGTTTCATGGACATAGGTCAAAGACTTTTCAAGTTATGGCCAAAGTTAGGTTGCAGGTTAAAGTGTGATGGACGACAACGGATGACAGATGACAGACAAAGTGATCCCTACTGCCTGCCATGCTATGCAGGCGACACAATAAAAATAATATTGTATTGCTTGCGATGTTCACCCTTAAAAATAATATTGTATTGTTTGCAATGTTCACCTTAATGTTTGCATTACGCCAAAAAAAAAATAGGTGCGTTTCCTATAGCATGCTCTAAAAAATTAGGGTCGGTAGGTTTTCTTTTTTTTTTTTGGAGCATTATATTGTGAGATTCTACATGTATTTATCTCATAAACCCCATACAAGTTGATGATACAACTGAAAGTTTCTCTGTGATGTCAGTTTACCTCGATATATTGTGATAAATCATTGTTCAGAACAAATTTTTTTTTTTTTTTTCATAAAAAGTTTTAGGGTCGGTCGGGCCACCAGAAACACATTTTTATTTATTTTTTGGCCTTGCTAAAACTCGATAATTACAGATATATGTTGTGTTTTTTTCAATATTAAAACAGATCAAAAATAAAATGTGATTGAATAGTTATGTTGTAATTGAAGAGGAAATTATATATATAAAGTCTGTTGACTGAAGACATTATTTAAGAAATAATAAATATATACCTGTGTTTTATCGGTGAATAAAACACAGTAAGGACTGTGTTTTATTCACCGATAAAATACAGGTAGGTATTTATTATTTCGATTCTAACAGTTACCCCCTTGTTTACGCTATTGTTGGGGCACTATATATTATCTCGGAGGTCAAGGTAATCTACAGGCTGTTCCATTGGGCGCCCCCGTATGCAAAGTTCTGCGTTTCAATACACTAGTAGTCACGTGACAAACAATTAAGTCATCGCTTACGTCATATAGCTTGCGCTGTATGACGTCAAACGTTCTCAGCTTGTTCAAGATGCGTATTAAAGTTATATGTGTATTAATGCATATGATGAGTTTATATCAGGGGTGTGCATGGTTTGGGAGCATGGCAAGTTTGTTGTAATTAACATTTCATTAAAATTACTGTTGAGTTTGTCTTCGTGACGTATATTTACCAAGTGACGTCATGTAACGTGCGCTTCCAACGGATGAAATATACGCGGGCAATTAATGGAACAGCTGTATTTAATCGTAGAATAACATACAGCTGTCTCTCTTCTTTGTGTATATGAAAGACTGCGGAGATGGTGTTAGAATTAAAAGTCTGCTGTCGGATTTGTCAGTGACAATGTTTTTGGGAGATGAGGTTCACTGTTGTTGTCAATAATTTTTGTTTGAAATGCAGCATTGCACATATTTTAATCATACAATTACATTAATTTTGTTTCTCCAGTGTGTGACTATTGAAGGACTTATACATGTAAGCCTGCTTGTCTAAATTGTTGCAAACCCAGGAAAAAATCAGTTTAATCCTTTGATATTTTGTTGATCATTTGTGTAAAGAAATGTGTAAAAATGTGTTGTATATAAAAAAATTATATCATATTTGCCGTTACCCGATTGTGAGATTTATAATAAAACTTACATTTGAACTTAAACCATTTATGTAATATTATAGAACTCTGACGTTCATGATTCTTTAAGCTGACATATAAGTAGTGTTTTACAAGTGACCCATACAAACAAGTTAAGCTGCTGGTTGATTGATTGTATACTTCTGTTATCAGTTTATCAATCAGATCGTCAATCGACCCCGGAAACAAATTGGCTTCCTGTCACCTTCCTGCCACTTGTAGTGTAAAATCTTGTTACCATTGGCAGTAGTTGTTGTGTGAAACATTCAATTTTCTTGCTCGCTAATAAGATCTGGAAGAGCGTCTTTATTCCTTGTACGTCATAGAGGTTGTAATATGTTGTATATATGTCTCTTTAGTTTTCCTTGTACGGCCCCGTGTGGTTCTCGGGGGCTCCGTTTGGTCACGGGGCAAAGAATAGGGCCACTACAGATCCCTTTGGAGGGATAGGCAGAGGGGTAGAATCCCCCCAAATTCATGTTCATTTTTTGTTCATGTTCATTAAAGGTCTTCATCATGATCCCTGCATTGTTTCAGGTGCTATCTCGCTCGCATCAAAAGAGCAGTGGCAGAAAAACAATAACGTGGCTCCAGCGTAAATGGAATTTCTACGATAGAATTTGCAGCAACTCTGCAGTTCAGGGTGAGAAGGTTCTAGGCCCATTTTCCATATTTTATCTCGATGTACATGGAAGACGAGCCTGGCATGTTCATGCCTTTTAGGCGCCATAAAACCTTTTCATGTGTTGGTGCGCCTTAAAACCCCAATTCAATTCAATGTACGTCAATGTTTGATTTTCCCTTGATAACGTCTTAAAGTTTCATTTTCGAAAAAAAGTATAAATTAAGAAATCACCTTACAGCTTTTATAGATGCAATAAATAACACCTAAATGTCCATAACAGCTTTTCTTGTTTTTGATAATATTGCCAGCGTACATTCCAATACTATATGTATATCTGTATTTTACATTCCAATACTATATGCATATCTGTATTTTACATTCCAATACTATATGCATATCTGTATTTTAAATTGCATATATCTGTATTTTACATTTCAATTCTATATGCATATCTGTATTTTATGTTATTTCATTGGATAAATCCTAAAACGATGTCATTTTCAAAATGTTTACACATGCATGAATTCCTATTGAAGGAACTACTTCCCTTGCGAGTCAAACTTTTTATTTTATGTTTTGCATGAGTTTCTTAAAATGTTGTTTTAATCGAAAGGTTGGAATGAAGTTTATGCATACGTGTAAACATTGCCCAATCTCGCACAAATTTAACATAGAGTGCTTCAACTTGTGCGTGTTTTGGCAAAGTTAACACATGCATCATCTCCATCAAAAATAAATGTCATTCAATAAGGCCTAATAAAAAAACATGTGTGTTTCCGGACCGACCCTACTTTATCACCGCCGACCCTAAATATTTTTAGCGGGAAAAAAAATAATTAAAAAAACAACTTATTTTTTTTTTATTTTTTTTTTTTTATTCAAATGATAATTTTATTAGCCAGAGTTGTTAAGCATCTAATCTGGATTGCAAAGGTTAACAAAAATGGCATAATACATGCGAACAATATATAGAAAAAAAATATCTAAATAAAACACCTTTTCCTACCTACCTACCTACCCTAACTTTTTGACAGGGTGAAACCAGAAACACACAAGTTGTTTTTTCAGGCCTAATAAAGCAGAGTTTGGTTATGCTTAAGGATGGTAAAGTGAATCTTGAATCAAAACAGTATCTATAGACCAAAGTTGCGGCCAGATTAGTAGCATGAACAATACTTGAAGATGCTGATTGAGATATATTGAAATGCATTTAATGATAACTTGTGATTTGCTTTAATAACTGCCTTTCAATGACAGGCAAAACATATAAATGGGTTCTAATTATGTTGTATAATGGTTTGAATAGCAGCCAGCCTGACAGTCTGAAATTGATTACCGCTATGAGAAGTTCTGGCGACTTTTAGGGAGAACTTTGTTTTTGGTTGATTGATTGAATTGGATTTTATAGTCGCACCAACAACTAGGGTAATATGGCGACTTTCCAGCTTCCACTGGTAGAGGAAGACCCCGGGTGCCCCTCCAGGCATTTTTTGTGTACGGGCGGGCACCTGGGTAGAACCATCGACGTTCCGCAAGCTAGCTGGATAGCTTCCTCACATAAAGATTCCTAGCCTGCTGAGGGATCGAACCCACAGCGGTGAGGGGGCAAGTGATTTCAAGTCAGAGACTCGAACCACTCGTCTGCGGACGCCCCACACTTTGTTTTTGGGATAGGGAATGAACAACATTCAAAATTAGAGAAACATCAGTGCCTATTGTTATGGATGAGACTTTTACCTTCTAATGTTTTATCTTGTCATTGTAAAGCAGCTGCGGTACCTCGGAGGATAAGACTTACCTTAAGAGCTACGGACCACTACCTCGTGTGGGTTCATTCCCTGGAGGCAAGTCTGACTGGGGGGAACTTCATGTTCCATTTCATCTCCCTTTGAGGTTGCTATTGCAATTTAACCTAATAAGATGTGTTAACTAAATGTAAACCCCATTTCATTCTATGTCATTGTAAATCAGAATTTGACCTTAATAAAAACAAGATTCATGTTATTCAGTATGGAATTCAATTCATATTTGGTAGGATTGTTTGCCCTTATGTGAAGATGATCATATTTAATGGTCGTTTTGATTGGACAATATTTGTTGCAGTAATGGCCCTTTTTAGACTTGGATATTTTGGGGCTTAATGAGAACCTGCCAGGCCCGGAATTCACCAACCATTCTTCAAACTATTCTTAGACTTGAACTCAAGTACTGAAAATTCGTTCACAAATATTTCCATGACCTTCAAAGATAAATAATCGTAAGAAGTTGCTATTTATTAGTATGCATCATATTTATACATAGAAGCTTGTTATGAACGTTTATTCTGTAAACTTATAGAAATATTTGTGATTGGAATTTGCATACTTGAGCTTTTAAGTCTAAGAATATTCTCAAGAATGGTTGGTGAATTCAAGACCTGGTGTCCACAACTAGTCATTTAGTATAGACGGGATTCAGTTCATATTTGGTGGGATTGTTTGTCATCACATGAATATGATGTTTAATCATCAAATTGATTGGATAATTTTTTGCTGCAGTTTAGTAGTTATTATCAAAACATGATATTCCCGACATATTTCCCAAGGCGAAGTGTCACGGATAGCTGTTTACTACTTTACTATCTTGTTGCCATTGAACCACCATCTGTTTCATACTCACTACTGTTATTGCCATTATATGATCTCCATGTTTCTGAATGAAGCGTCATCTGGCATCAAGGTTGTTACTGCCTTCAGAGTATGTAAATGTTGTATAAATGTCACTGAACATTTTCATGAAAACAAATTGTTTTTTCTATTTTCAGAACCACCTCAGTCAAGATTTACTCGAAGAAAATCAGGTAAGTTGCTTTTTTCCCACTCATCTCCATATCAGAGTGTTATGTGTTAGATGTTAACCCTGTTGGTTAGCGTAATGTAAAGCCTCCACTTAAAGGGCTTTTTTCGAGAAAATTAGGAAAAGGCCTAGGCCTGCTGATTTTGGGGAAAAGAAGCGCAAGATTGTTAAAATTGGGATAAAAAGAGCGTAATTTTTGCTATTTAGGGGACTGTTATTTTAAGAGAACAACTTTAAATAAAAGGTATACTTTAGATATAATAGCAGTCAGATATTATATTTAGCAATGGTTTTAACATACAATGGAACGTCTATGACTTTGATTGGGAAAATAGAGGTTTTTGCAATGGGGAAGAGGTTAAAAAAGCCCTGACTTGACCTGACATATCATGAAATATAACCTTCTGAAGTAAAGGTAATGCAAACAAATGCACAATGAAGCTTATATTTTGATATCAATAATTTTTACGCCTGACTAATTATTACATGTTTAAGTAAAGAAGGAATAGACAATCTGGTAAATGGCTATTGAACTACACATTTTTCACCTTGCTAGAAAAATCGTTGTCTGATTTCTCAAAGTGACCAACAAATTAACACCATTCTCCAGCTCAGTGTACCCTATAGTAAGCTTTTGTATTCAGCTTTGCAGTGATAATTACAGTATTGATGCCATCACCTGCCATTATCCTTTATATTTCAGTCTCTGCAGAGAGATATGACCCTGAAGCTGATGATGAAGAGGATGATGATCAGGTATATGTTCTGTCACAACACTAGAGCAAATATCCAAATACTGTTGATTTGTATGTTAGAAAGTGTGATTCTTAGGGATGGCAGGAGGTAAAAAGTACTGGTGTTTTCCAGGAATGAATGGATGGTCTGCCTCCATCACTACATAACCTAAAATGTGCTGAAAAAGGTTTTGCATAGTTATTGGTCCTTAAACATGTCACATTGGGCTTATCAACATCAAACTTCATTTACTGGTAAATATTGCCAAATATAAATCCTTTGCAAAAAGGTGTATTTTCTCATTTCTCTCAATATGTTTTGAATGAATCTGGATTTTAAATTAAATTTGATTTCGATGAATTTGAATTTCATGATAAAAAAAATCATAATTGGCATTTTCCAGAAAGAAACAACTTTGTACTATCTCATCCAAAAATGATGACCGTACAGAATCTGGGGAAAGTGATAAACTAGAACTTCTCAGTTAATATCCTGGAAATAACACTGCACACCAGTGTAGGTAGTTGTGAAAGCGAAAAACATTAATCGTTATTCCATGCGTAATAATGGAATAAGTTTGTGAATTCTTTCTCTCATTAGTCTCGTGTAGGCAATTTTCCCAGAAATAAATCAATGATTGGTTCCCGTATTTGGTGATAATTGTAGTCCTGTCTTTCAGTGATGGATGACAGATATGAATGATTAACTGGAAAAAAATCATTTAAACTATTCTCTTCTCATCTTATTAGCATGAAAACAATGTAAAACACACACTTTGTGAGGTATTTGTTAGTTCTGTTCTGTAAAATAGTAAATGTTTAAAGTATTTCATTGTGAAACATGACAGTCTTAAAATTGGCCTACAGTGATGTTGTTTAGTGTCATGACCTTTTGTATGCCCCCACCATATATGGGGTGGGGGGCAAATATTGTTGCTCTTTTTTGTCCATACGTATGTACACAATTAAGTATGACAATCAAATTCCAAATGCATCAATATCATAACATTAAATAAATGATATTGACACAAGAAAACCAGAAATCTTGGAACATACTCAATGGATCACACTCCTGCAATATTATGCTAATCAGTTGTAATCTTGTAGTTGTGTTGTCTCCGTTATCTATCTTGGAGGTCTAATTTACTAAATGTTGTTATAATGCAATACATTATGTCTCGCTTCCTTCCTTTACTACCAAACTCCTTAATGGAGACAAATGTAACCTCATTTCTGAGGATTAGGTTTACAGAAAATGTGCCGTCTACTTTGTTCAAAAATGAGAGATAGGGTCGTATAGAAACCACAGCATCCAAACTTAATGGCATCTTAGGTCCGCACTGTACTGCAAAAAAAACAAGGAGCAACATTTAATTATACATTGAAAAAGACAAAATATAACAGAAAGGGTGGTAAAGGTAAACCTTGCAAGAATTTACCTTTACCCTGGGTATGGCTCCATCCTCTGGAGGGGACATTAGCTCTATAACATAGGGGACTTTAGCTCTTTTAAAACATCCCCTCCGAAAGACGAACAACTCTTAACCTGTACAGCATTCCCAAAAACCTAAGAAAAGAACACGTTCGGAGGGAATGTTATTTGCATAATTTCCTAATTTTTCTTTCCGACACTTCGTTAAGTTAAATATATGAACTCTGTGTATAGTTAAATCTATGAAGTTGTCCTTATATAATGTTTGTTTATGGAACTCCAGTGTATAGTTAAATCTATGAATTTGCCCTAATATAATATGCTTGTTTATGGCAGCTTGTTCCTTGCTTTCTTATCAGTTGGAGGGATAACATTCCAATGCTGTCAGAGCTTGCAGTTCTTTTCCTTATCGAATTTCATTAGAACCAAATTGCCAATGATATTAAGCCTTCACTGCTATTATGGAAGGCAGAGGGATTGTGAATCTGCATAATAGTTGCTTGCTCTTGCATACGTTGACATATTTTTGTGTAGGTGGAATCGTTACTGCAAGGAACCTATTCCACTTCCAGGGCTCAAATTTAAGCTGTTTTACCGGCATTTTGCCAGTCATTTTTAGCTCGACTGATCAGAGATCAGCAGAGATCAGCAGAGCTTATGCCGAGGTGCGGCGTCCGTCTGTCCGTCCATAAACTTTTATTTGTAGTGACTACTCCTCTAAAACTACTGGATGGATATTCATGAAACTTTACAGAAATGTTGCCCATGAAGTCTAGTTGATCCTAGCAAAAATTCATGTTGATGTGAAATCCAAGATGGCCACCAAAGCTAAAAATAGATTTTTAAAATACAAGTTTGTAGCGACTACTTCTTGAAAACTCTAAGTGATATTGATATGGGACTTTTTCTAAAATGATCAGCATGACATGATGTTGGTCCTTGTCGAAAATCGTTTTGATTCGGCGTTAAACATGGCTGCCAGCGGCCATCTTTGTTTACATAGAGTTATATAATGAAAACTTGTAGCGACTACTCCTCTGAAACTACTTGGCGGATTTTCATGAAACTTCACAGGAATGTTGCTCTTAATGTCTAATTGATCCTAGCAAAATTTCAGGTCGGCCGGAAATTCAAGATGGCCACCATGGCTAAAAATAGATTTTCAAAATACAAGTTTGTAGCGACTACTTCTTGAAAACTATAAGTGATATTGATATGGAACTTTTTCTAAAATGATCAGCATGACATGATGTTAGTCTTTGTCAAAAATCGTTTTGATTCGATGTTAAACATGGCTGTCAGCGGCCATCTTTGTTTACATAGAGTTATATAATGAAAACTTGTAGCGACTACTCCTCTGAAACTACTTGATGGATTTTCATGAAACTTCACAGGAATGTTGCTTATTGTTTTGCTGGAGTGAGCTATATATAATTTGCTATAAAACGCCAGTTGAAAAAAAAGCTAAATTCGAGCCCTGACTTCAAGTGTTTTTAGGTCTCTGTCATTCCAGCATTGCTTTAATTATACAACAATTTATACATGATGTTATATATCTGTCTCCTGCATGTTATTGATACATTATTGCTCCACCTATCCTTCAGCAATATCACACAGACAAAGGATCGCATTAGCAGCTTTTGCTGATGTGATGTCCGTCACAACATTGCAATTCCATACGGGCACTTAAAATTATTTACTTTTTCTCATATTTTGCACAAATACATCTTGCCTCCTATGAAAATACAATAAGACTGGATCTCTCCAGCACAAATCAGATGTGACAGTTGTATGTTTTTTCTGGAGGTTGAATAAGGGCAAAGGATATTTTGGTAAGCTGGAATGTTGAAGAGATTGGCAAATCAGCAACTCCAGTCAAAAAAAAATCAATATTGTTGTCTTGAAATCTCTGAAATTCCAGACAGTTGGATGGACTAAATTTCTAAACAACCTATGGTCTCCACATTTCTCTGAACATTGCACAATTGAATTTAATGGTTTTCTTGATAATTGAAGTAAGGATAAATTGTGTATTGCATTTTTAGAAACGATTAATGATGCAGTAAATTGGGAGCCAGCAATTACTAGAGATAGCAATATAAAAAAGAATCCTGTGCTAGCAGCAAGTTGCTCTAAAAAATACTTTTAAAAGCAAGGATTGCCTAAGCAGGAAATGTACTTTGAAATAGGAAATTTATAAGAGAATCATTTCAGCATTAACATTTTGAATTCATAAAATACTAAAAGAAATGTGAAGAGACTGTCTACATATTACTAAATTTATTTATGCAAAGAATTTAGTTTTTAGCTCGACTGATCTGATCAGAGATCAGCAGAAGAGCTTATGCCGTGGTGCGGCATCCGTCGTCCGTCTGTCTGTCCTTAAACTTTTTTTTGTAGCGACTACTCCTCTGAAACTACTGAATGGATTTTCATGAAACTTTACAGAAATGTTGCCCATGAAGTCTAGTTGATCCTAGCAAAAATTCATGTTGATGTGAAATCCAAGATGGCCGCCAAATCTAAAAATAGGTTTTTAAAAAACAAGTTTGTAGCGACTACTTCTTGAAAACTCTAAGTGATATTGATATGGGACTTTTTCTAAAATGATCAGCATGACATGATGTTGGTCCTTATCAAAAATCGTTTTGATTCGACTTTAAACATGGCTGTCAGCGGCCATCTTTGTTTACATAGAGTTATATAATGAAAACTTGTAGCGACTACTCCTCTGAAACTACTTGACGGATTTTCATGAAACTTCACATGAATGTTGCTCTTGATGTCTTATTGATCCTAGCAAAATTTCAGGTCGGCCGGAAATTCAAGATGGCTAAAAATATTTTTTCAATAAACAAGTTTGTAGCGACTACTTCCTGAAATCAAAATCAATCAGTAGAGCTTCAAGGTCATTGACCTCTTGTTGTATTATAATTTTGTGTGAATTATATATTTTTCCTGTGTCAGGCACTACTGGGGGCTTGACTTGTTGAGAAAATGTTGATTCTTACTGATAGCGGGAGGTATACTGTACTGGTTCTACCCAGGAAAAAAAAGGGTGGTTTGCCTCTACCACAAAAAAACTGACCCTCATATATGTTGTAACGTGCTAAAAATGATGTAAAACACCATTCAAACAAACTGTGTTACACCTTGTTTTTATGCTGTATATTACTTTTTTGTGTGTGTGTATTACAGATTATCAACCCAAAAACAGATGAACAGAGAAAACGACTAAGTGAAGCTGTCAAGCCCATATTTATATTTAGATCTCTAGAACCGGTAAGAATTCAAATTCATATTGACATACAGCCGTTCCTGATTGAGCGTGGAAATACATCGCTTGTGTCAATGGATGGTTGACGCATCAGACATGTAAACAACCAATGACGCCGTCCAATAAAATGGAAGTACTCAGTGAATTGAAACTAGATGACACCTCCCACTCGCCCAACCTGCAAGTCTCACGTGACTACAATGAGTACATTTACTTCTAAAGACTCGCCTTTTGGCTATTAGATGTTGATGTATTTCACTCGGCAAAAATAACTTTGGGCGTCCCCAGCAGTCATGGAAGTTATTACTTTTAAAATAGCAAGTTCAAGGTTAATCTCTCGTCTCGAGCAATTCTACGGTAATGCTGGGTCTTAAGCACTATTTTATATGCCTAAACTGATATAATATTTTACTAAAATATTTCATTTGACCTATATCCCCGTTATAGTTTTCATCTCTAAGAACGTGTTTTTGTTTAAACTTGTTTTTAGCTCTACTGATCAGAGATCAGCAGAGCTTATGCCGTGGTGCGGCGTCCGTCGTCCGTCTGTCCGTAAACTTTTATTTGTAGCGACTTCTCCTCTGAAACTACTGGATGGATATTCATGAAACTTTACAGAAATGTTGCCCATAAAGTCTAGTTGATCCTAGCAAAAATTCATGTTGATGTAAAATCCAAGATGGCCGCCAAAGCTAAAAATAGAGTTTTAAAATACAAGTTTGTAGCGACTTCTTCTTGAAAACTATAAGTGATATTGATATGGGACTTTTTCTAAAATGATCAGCATGACATGATCTTGATCCTAGTCAAAAATCGTTTTGATTCAACGTTAAACATGGCTGCCAGCGGCCATCTTTGTTTACATAGAGTTATATAGTAAAAACTTGTAGCGACTACTCCTCTGAAACTACTTGGCGGTTTGTCATGAAACTTTACAGGAATGTTGCTCTTGATGTCTAATTGATCCTAGAAAAATTTCAGATCGGCCGGAAATTCAAGATGGCCGTCACAGCTAAAAATAGATTTTTAAAAAATAAGTTTGTAGAGACTACTTCTTGAAAACTATAAGTGATATTGATATGGGACTTTTTCTAAGATGATCAGCATGACATGATGTAGATCCTTGTGGAAAATTATTTTGATTCGACGTTAAACATGGCTGCCAGTGGCCATCTTTGATTACATAGAGTTATATAGTAAAAACTTGTAGCGACTACTCCTCTGAAACTACTTGACGGATGTTCATGAAACTTCACAGGAATGTTGCTCTTGATGTCTAGTTGATCCTAGAAAAATTTCAGGTCGGCCGGAAATTCAAGATGGTCGCCACAGCTAAAAATAGATATAAAATAAATAAGTTTGTAGCGACTACTTCTTCAAAACAATAAGAGATATTGATATGGGACTTTTTCTAAAATGATCAGTATGACATGATGTTGGTCCTTGTCGAAAATCGTTTTGATTTGACGTTTTAAACATGGCTGTTTACATAGAGTTATATAATGAAAACTTGTAGCGACTACTTCTCTGAAACTACTTGACGGATTTTCATGAAACTTCACAGGAATGTTGCTCTTAATGTCTTATTGATCTTAGCAAAATTTCAGGTCGGCCGGAAATTCAAGATGGCCGCCACAGTTAAAAATAGATTTTCAGAAAACAAGTCTGTAGCGACTACTTCCTGAAATCAAAATCAATCAGTAGAGCTTCAAGGTCATTGACCTCTTGTTAAAGTTATTTGCCATTTTTTACCAAGTCTAATTTATTAGGAATAGACTGAAACTTCCCTAAGTGCACAAATTAAAATAATTCCTACGATCGACATTCTCGCTTGCTAGAGTTGTCTAAACCGTGTGAACAAATTAACCCTGGAGACGTGGGAATGATGATCAACCACTAAAAATAATTTTTGGTGCTAATTTGTCATGAACCATATATAATATATTAAGCATCGTTCATTGCGCTGAATATTGTGATATTTTCATTGCAATGCCGAGTGAGACCTTTTATACACATTCAAAAAACAATAATGTAGGTTGCACATAATTTACTTGTTGCGTGTAAAGATCGTTAGCTACTGCGGCGACAATGGGTCTACGAATCGGTGACGAGAGTGACAACTACTCATTATATAATCGCATTCTTGTTTACATTCAGCGGAGTTGAACACACAATGACATTGCGTCTGTATGAATGTAATTCCATGCTCAATCGTGAATGCCTGTATTGTCAATACATGTCCAGAGCTGTAGATAATTTTTGACTGCATAGAGTATTTACTCATCAGATCCAAAATGAATGAGTAACAAGGAACACAGAGTAAAAAACATCAGTCAGTGCTGTAATGAATGCATCATCAGTCCGTGGTGTAATGAATGCATCAGTCCATGTCATAATGAATGCATCATCAGTCCATGCTGTAATGAATGCATCAGTCCATGTCATAATGAATGCATCATCAGTCCATGCTGTAATGAATGCATCATCAGTCCATGTCATAATGAATGCATCATCAGTCCATGTCATAATGAATGCATCATCAGTCCATGTCATGATGAATGCATCATCAGTCCCATGTCATAATGAATGCATCATCAGTCCATGCTGTAATGAATGCATCATCAGTCCATGTCATAATGAATGCATCATCAGTCCATGCTGTAATGAATGCATCAGTCCATGTCATAATGAATGCATCATCAGTCCCATGTCATAATGAATGCATCATCAGTCCATGTCATGATGAATGCATCGTCAGTCCATGTCATAATGAATGCATCGTCAGTCCCTGTCATGATGAATGCATCATCAGTCCATGTCATAATGAATGCTTCATCCGTCCATGTCGTAATAAATGCATCGTCAGTCTTTGTCATAATGAATGCAACGACAGTCCGTCATAATGAATGCATCATCAGTCCATGTCGTAATGAATGCCTCATCAGTTCATGTCGTAATAAATGCATCGTCAGTCCGTGTAGTAATGAATGCATCGACAGTCCGTGTCATAATGAATACATCATCAGTCCATGTCATAATGAATGCATCATCAGTCCATGTCATAATGAATGCATCATCAGTCCATGCTGTAATGAATGCATCATCAGTCCATGTCATAATGAATGCATCATCAGTCCATGTCATAATGAATGCATCATCAGTCCATGTCATAATGAATGCATCGACAGTCCGTCATAATGAATGCATCATCAGTCCATGTCATAAGGAATGCATCATCAGTCCATGTCATAATGAATGCATCATCAGTCCATGTCATAATGAATGCATCATCAGTCCATGTCATAATGAATGCATCATCAGTCCATGTCATAATGAATGCATCATCAGTCCATGGCATGATGAATACATCATCAGTCCATGTCGTAATGAATGCATCATCAGTCCATGTCATTATGAATACATCATCAGTCCATGCTGTAATGAATGCATCAGTCCATGTCATAATGAATGCATCATCAGTCCATGCTGTAATGAATGCATCAGTCCATGTCATAATGAATGCATCATCAGTCCATCCTGTAATGAATGCATCAGTCCATGTCATGATGAATACATCATCAGTCCATGTCATAATGAATGCATCATCAGTCCATGTCATAATGAATGCATCATCAGTCCATGTCATGATGAATGCATCGTCAGTCCATGTCATAATGAATGCATCGTCAGTCCATGTCATGATGAATGCATCATCAGTCCATGTCATAATATTTTATAAATGTCAAATCCATTAAATCATAAATGCATAATGTAACCTTGAATATTGCCTGGTTTACCCATTGAGCTAAGCAGGCAAAACACTATGGTATTGCATATAAAGTCCTTATAATACTGCAGTTGTTATGTAAAATGATACCTGCTTTAGTATTGGGAGTACAGTTTCAAATTTTCTATTGGTTGCCAGGTTTCTCAATCTCTGTCATATGATCAAGGTGTATGTCCTTTATATATTTCATCACTCTGTACCTTTATACCTCATCCCATAATATAATAATATTCATATGTCACATATGTTCACTTGATCTGCCTGCTGTTTGGGACATGTGAATAATTACACCATAATAAATGAATAACTGACAACTTGTAACTGATATGATTACACTAAAAAAACTGAATAAACTAGGTATGGCATGGTGCATATTGATTTGTTGTTAAGCAGTAATTAAAGCAACTTAACAGATTAGACCTGTTGGCAGTTGTATCAGGGGAAATCATGTGAACTGCAGTTGATTAGACCAGTAAATCCTTGTTCAATTATGATGTCTTCTGTGGTATATACTGGAAATAGTTAGTTACTGAGTAATGGTACGTTAGTGACACCATTAAGGTTCTATTAAATGCTTTTAATTAACATCATCCTGGGCCCAGTTGTTCAAAGATCGGTTAGCATATTCCTTTGTTAGGCCATTATAAAAAAAATTGCAAGATTCTCATCCACGCCCGCCGCAAATATTTAGTGCCGTCCCGAATTTTTTTTTGCCATTAAAAGACTGTTTTGTTCCGCGTAATTTTACGAGCGCCGTAAATTCAATTTTCCGACCGCGATGTTCCGTATTATGAACCTGTCCTCTATGTGACGCTTCCGGTGTTTCCGGTATACAAGAAGTGTAAAAAATCGTATCAAAAAACAAATATGTTTTTTGTCTTAAGCAGGATTGTGCAAAGCAGTTCCGTAGTGAAGGAATGGTTTGGTTGTCAGATTCTTGACACAAACTCATTAATAGAACTATACCATGAATTTATTTCTGGCTGTCTGGATAAAGAAGCGTCTTATGATTGGAAAATACCTCGACAATGTCAAAGTGTTCGTTGGTCGAAAAGTAAAAAATAAAATTCCACACACCCTGCCCCTATTTTAAAAATTTGGATGAGAAGCCAGCAATATTTTTATAATGGCCTTAGTGTAAACTTTCAAAATACATTTTCTCATAAAAATCTGTTTTGTACTACTAAACGTTTTTAATTGAATTTCTTCTTAACATAATGCTTTCACATGCTCAAGTTCTGGTAAAAATATTCATTTATCGGAATTCAGAGATATTTGAAATTTTTACTTAAGTTAACCGATCTTCGAACAACTGGGCCCAAGTATTTAGACGACTGAGTAATGATTAAGGTTCGTAGGTGCTTAACATCAACTAATATTTAATATACTGAGTAATGATGAAAGTTCAGGTGTTATAATATTCTGGTCTTCAAGAAAATGATATGAGTAATTGATATACATCTGAGGTTTATTTTTGATTAAAAACGTTGAATGGCAAATAAACTAATATAATGCATTTGTACCAGCTTAAAGTTGTTGCTCTAATGTAATTATCATTCCTATCCAGTGTTGCCTCTCACCGCTGACAGTTCAAATCCTAATGGGAGCTTGAATTGTGAGAAAGTGCTGATTCTTTTGGATGTTGGGAGGTATACACAGGGTTGCCAACGACCTTGAAAAGGCGGGGATTTTTTTTTTTTTCAAGATCAGGGAATTGTCAGGGAATTTTGAAAAATGGTCAGGGAAATTTGAATTTTCTGAAAAGTCAGGAGGGTGGGGGCAATGTTTGTCGAGAAATTGTGTATTAATTTTTGTTGTCGAAACGAAAAATGTATCTGTGACTATGGCAGTCTTCAAGTTGCACATTGATCCGTTTTAAGTTAACTCTTAATGCAGATCCTTCTATATTTTTGTCATTAGCTCTACTGATCAAAGATGCCGTGGTGCGGTGTCCGTCGTCTGACCGTCCATCTGTCTGTCTGTCCTTAAGCTTTTTTTTGTAGCAAACTACTGGATGGATTTTAATGAAACTTTACAGGAATGTTGCCCATGATGTCTAGTTGGTCCTAGCAAAAAATTCACTTTGATATGAAATCCAAGATGGCCACCAAAGCTAAAAATAGATTTTTAAAAAAGAAGTTTGTTGCGACTACTTCTTGAAAACAAGAGATATTGATATGGGACTTCCTTTAAAATGATCAGCATGACATGATGTTCGTCCTTGTTGAAAATCATTTTGATTCAACATTAAACATGGCTGCCATCTTTGTTTACATAGAGTTATATAGTAAAAACTTGTAGCAACTACTCCTCTGAAACTACTTGACCATTTTTCATGAAGCTTCACAGGAATGTTGCTGAAATTTTAGGTCGGCCGGAAATTCAAGATGGCTGACATGGCTAAAAACAGGTTTTTAAAAAACAAATTTATAGCGACTACTTCTTGAAAACTATAAGTGATATTGATATGGGATTTTCTAAAATGATCAGCAATTGACATGATGTTGGTCCTGGAAAATTATTTTGATTCAACATTAAACATGGTTGTCAGTGGCCATCTTCGTTTACATAGAGTTATATATAAAAACTTGTAATGACTACGCTGAAACTACTTTTCGGAATGCTGATCTAGCTATCAAAACGTATCATTAGAGCTTCAAGGTCATTGCCCTCTTATTTTATGGTTGTTGTTAATAGAATAATACTCAGTAATAATTGATGTAACATATCTTTCAATTTAAATTAAAGTAATACCGGTATAGGTGGAATGGTCGGCTGTAGGGGAGTGAGGAGGATGATAAAATTGCGTCATTTTGGTCAGTGAAAAATTACATTTGGTCAGGGAAAAGTCAGGGAATTTTATTTCAGCCAGATGCTGGCAATCCTGATACAGTACTGGTTCTACGAAGGAAAAAGTGGATGGTCAGCCTTCAACACGAAACAGTTGTCCATCATATATAGTCATATATAGCCTGAAATATACTGAAAATGACATAAAACACCATCCAACCATTCAACAGGTTATTTCTGTGTCTAAATAGACAGAAAGGTGAACAAAAGGAGTACATAACCTTGAGAGATCTCAGATGGGTTCCTTATACATATTGACAGGTCAAATAAACAGTAATAGGGGCATACAATAACCATAATTATTATATAACCTATAAATAGACGCGTTTTCATTGGCTAAAAAGTAATTTTTTAGAAAAAATATCTAGCGATATTGACCTGTTTTTTTGATATTGACCTGTTTTTTTGATATTGACCTGTTTTATATAATTGTTTTTTTGATATTGACCTGTTTTATATAATTGTAAATTGAGGGTTATATAATAAAACAGTTATGGACTTTTCAGCTGTTATACATGATGTTGATATGCACCAAAAAATCATTATTGACCTCGGCTATCGCCTCGGTCAATAATGATTTTTTTGGTGCATATCACATCATGTATAACAGCTGAAAAGTCCATAATTGTATATTATGCACACATACTTATATAAACATAAATTTCTTACAATTTCTTAAAAGTAATGCATTTGTCTCATCGTTGAGAAGTTGTAAATGCTGCTTTAATTTACGAGCCTATTAATTCAAGTATGGTATCAACTATTAAGATACTTAAGTGCTTTGCTCTTTAGGATTACTACATCCTATTCATGGACAGTATACTTATTGTATATATTAATATTACCAGTTTATAACACAATGCCCACTATCACTAGTAAGATTTGTAGTAAACATTGCCGAAACCTGTCACAAACCTAGGCATGGTCACAGGTTATTGCCACCACTTACCTGCTTACCTGATATAAATGTCTGTCTTTCAGAATAATTAAATTGAGCTGCCAAATTCAACAACAAAGCTGTTTCACAAGACTGATGATGTAATGCAAATAAATGTATATATTAAATAAAAACCTGACTAAAAGTTCAAAAGCAAACAACAACGTAGTTGCAAATAATTTTAAGTTGCAACTCAAAATTCAATTCAAAGTGGTGACAATAATGTCTATAGCCATACACACAGTAGTGATTTACTGATTAATAGATTGTAACTAAACATCCATTACTTAGGCATTCGATTATAAAAGTTGATAATCTGTCATTGGTAAAATGTAAAAATGCCCCTTAATTAATGTTGAAAAAAGAAAGAAAGATGATTATCTAGGAGACAACAGTTAGAAAATACATTTGTGAAAAAGAGCGAATAAACAAATAAACACATTTATATAAATTACAATAATTTTCTGGTTAAAATAAAATGACAAAGGCATTATAAATAAGAATACATACTTCGACAGAAATTATTCTAATGTTCAAGGCCTGAAACAAGGGTTAGCATACACATGTTATACTTCATATTGACTAACTGATTATAACTGATGATTGATCAGTTAAATCTAGGGGATTGTAACCAATGATCAATTGTAAATCTAGGGGATTGTAACCAATGATCGATTGTAAATCTAGGGGATTGTAACCAATGATCGATTGTAAATCTAGGGGATTGTAACCAATGATGGATTGTAAATCTAGGGATTTGTAACCAATGATGGATTGTAAATCTAGGGGATTGTAACCAATGATCGATTGTAAATCTAGGGGATTGTAACCAATGATCGATTGTAAATCTAGGGGATTGTAACCAATGATGGATTTTAAATTACAACTGATTGCCCATCACTAACACACAGACATGTCGCCTGACTGGCCTTGACACCTGATTGCCCATCACTAACGCACAGACATCGTTGCCTGACTGGCTTTGACACCTGATTGCCCATCACTAGCACACAGACATGTCGCCTGACTGGCCTTGACACCAGATTGCCCATCACTAACACACAGACATGTCGCCTGACTGGCCTTGACACCTTTCGCCTTTTTCTTTCTTGCCTTTTTAAAGAAAAAAGAATATGTCAAGAACGAAGGCATGAACATTTGAGTTTTTATTTTTTATCTCTTGATTCTCAGGAATTCAACGAAACGTGGATCATAGTTTTATATTGGGTAGTATTGCTACACTGATATTACCTTGTGTGTTTCCGGGACTGTCAAGAGGACCAATAATTGATACCACTGTCTAACCCTTATATGATCATAGGAGGAGACTAATAGGGTTTTAACAGTTGGAATTAAAATAAATGTTATTTAACGGCTCATCAATACATTATAGGTTATTTTAAACTGCTCCAGAGAGAGGGAAAAGATACATAGAAACCCGTGAACTTGACCAATTTACTGACGAAGCTAAGGGAATATGTCTTGTCCCCAAAAAACCCAGATGGAACTCATCACACTGGTTAGGCTTGAACCCTGGGCTCTTCCGGTTTTCTACTATCCACTGGGCTGTGCCAGCCCATTCTTTAGGCAGTTGGGAGTTCCAGTAACTGGGTTTCTCCAGCTGTTGTGAAGGTAGCGGTACCGGTACCACTCCCAATATGGTAAACAAAATCGCTGGTTACATCCTGCTACTGAGGAAAATTCCCATTTGGATATACAGTCGATTCCGTTTAATCGCATATCGGTTAATTGCATATTTCGGTTAATTGCATAAAGTTTTGAAACACAAAACCATTCGTATTCTTTTGCATGTAAAAAACCCCGTATAATCGCATAGGTTTTTGTCACATTCCGGATAATTGCATAACGAATATCTGGCTAATTGCATAATGAAAGTCAAATTTACCTGTATTTTGCAACTGTTAATTGATTGACGCGGTCACAGAGATAAGCCCGAGGCAAATTGATTGACAAAAGGTACTAATTGGCTTGCCGAGAGAGTTTGCCATTTTGTGCGGTTTCCGTAAAGCTTCCACGCCATGACGATCGCTCACCAATTAGCATACACGATTTAATAATAAGTTTGTACGCAATGTAAAGCAATGTGTTGTTAGCTCTACTGATCAGAGATCAGCAGAGCTTATGCCGTGGTGCGGCGTCCGTCGTCCGTCTGTCCGTAAACTTTTATTTGTAGCGACTTCTCCTCTGAAACTACTGGATGGATATTCATGAAACTTTACAGAAATGTTGCCCATAAAGTCTAGTTGATCCTAGCAAAAATTCATGTTGATGTGAAATCCAAGATGGCCGCCAAAGCTAAAAATAGAGTTTTAAAATACAAGTTTGTAGCGACTTCTTCTTGAAAACTATAAGTGATATTGATATGGGACTTTTTCTAAAATGATCAGCATGACATAATGTTGATCCTAGTCAAAAATCGTTTTGATTCAACGTTAAACATGGCTGCAGCGGCCATCTTTGTTTACATAGAGTTATATAGTAAAAACCTTGTAGCGACTACTTCTCTGAAACTACTTGGCGGATTGTCATGAAACTTTACAGGAATGTCGCTCTTGATGTCTAATTGATCCTAGAAAAATTTCAGGTCGGCCAGAAATTCAAGATGGCCGTCGCAGCTAAAAATAGATTTTTAAAAAATAAGTTTGTAGCGACTACTTCTTGAAAACTATAAGTGATATTGATATGGGATTTTTTCTAAAATGATCAGCATTACATGATGTTGATCCTAGTCAAAAATCGTTTTGATTCAACGTTAAACATGGCTGCCATCTTTGTTTACATAGAGTTATATAGTAAAAACTTGTAGCGACTACTCCTCTGAAACTACTTCGCGGATTGTCATGAAACTTTACAGGAATGTTGCTCTTGATGTCTAATTGATCCTAGAAAAATTTCAGGTCGGCCGGAAATTCAAGATGGCCGTCGCAGCTAAAAATAGATTTTTAAAAAATAAGTTTGTAGCGACTACTTCTTGAAAACTATAAGTGATATTGATATGGGACTTTTTCTAAAATGATCAGCATGACATGATGTAGATCCTTGTGGAAAATTATTTTGATTCGACGTTAAACATGGCTGCCAGTGGCCATCTTTGGTTACATAGAGTTATATAGTAAAAACTTGTAGCGACTACTTCTCTGAAACTACTTGGCGGATTGTCATGAAACTTCACAGGAATGTTGCTCTTGATGTCTAATTGATCCTAGAAAAATTTCAGGTCGGCCGGAAATTCAAGATGGCCGTCACAGCTAAAAATAGATTTTTAAAAAATAAGTTTGTAGAGACTACTTCTTGAAAACTATAAGTGATATTGATATGGGACTTTTTCTAAAATGATCAGCATGACATGATGTAGATCCTTGTGGAAAATTATTTTGATTCGACGTTAAACATGGCTGCCAGTGGCCATCTTTGGTTACATAGAGTTATATAGTAAAAACTTGTAGCGACTACTTCTCTGAAACTACTTGACGGATGTTCATGAAACTTCACAGGAATGTTGCTCTTGATGTCAAGTTGATCCTAGAAAAATTTCAGGTCGGCCGGAAATTCAAGATGGCCGCCACAGCTAAAAATAGATTTAAAATAAATAAGTTTGTAGCGACTACTTCTTCAAAACAATAAGAGATATTGATATGGGACTTTTTCTAAAATGATCAGTATGACATGATGTTGGTCCTTGTCGAAAATCGTTTTGATTTGACGTTAAACATGGCTGCGGCCATTTTTGTTTACATAGAGTTATATAATGAAAACTTGTAGCGACTACTTCTCTGAAACTACTTGACGGATTTTCATGAAACTTCACAGGAATGTTGCTCTTAATGTCTTATTGATCTTAGCAAAATTTCAGGTCGGCCGGAAATTCAAGATGGCCGCCACGGTTAAAAATAGATTTTCAAAAAACAAGTCTGTAGCGACTACTTCCTGAAATCAAAATCAATCAGTAGAGCTTCAAGGTCATTGACCTCTTGTTAATTATTTACTGCTCTCAGTTTGCTAGTGTCGGTAGAGATGCATATGACATTGAGTAGCTCATAGAGGTTACTTAATAAATGAAAAATAAAATAAGCTTTTGTGTTATTATCATGGCTGTGTAATTCACACTACAAACAATAGCAAAGCGACGCAGGTTGAAAGAAAACAAATACGCATAAATATTGCGTAAAATCTATCAAATAACAGTAAATACAAAATGGATATGCACAATAATAATCCTATCAAACATCTTACATAGAATTAACTCGCTTTTATGGAGTTTCTATGTAAGTATTAACAGAACAGTAAAACGAAAGTAGAAACGTGCACCGCTACATGTACAAAATGTTCAGTTTCGGTTATTCGAATACTCCGGTTAATCGCATATATTTTCTTGACAAATGGGCTATGCAAATAACCGAAATCGACTGTATATAAGTTTGTGTCGAAACATTTGGATATATATATAAGTTTGTGTCGAAATATATACCTGGGACCAGTGTATTAGCCAGCCAACCGAAATATTTGCAGCCAATATTTGGAGGAGTGGGTGGGGTAAAAGAAAACGTTTACCCCAGAGACACCCACTAGTCGCGAATTGGCGCGTAAAGCGTGTTAGCAAATTATTTTGCACACCCTGTTTGCATATTTGCACACCCAGTTCTTGAATTTCTGCCTAATATACTGCCTGGGACCCTATCACTAGAGAGGGAAGGAGATATAGGACATTTCCCTGATGTCTGAGGGTAAAGGATATCTGACAATACAGCGTTAGAGAGTAAGGGATATCTGACAATGTGGAATGTCGGAGAAAAAGGGATATCTGTGTCGGAGAGCTTGGATTTCTTAAATAGTCTTAAATACACCTAAAAATACTTTTTGGTGAGGGTACATTGGAGCTTCACAAGATTCTTTCATAATAATAAAACAAATATAGTCGGGTGCTTACCATAACATAGTTTGAAATGAATTGTAATTTCTCCAACAATAATTAAAAAATGTTATCCATGAAATATGGAATGCCACAGTAATGTAACTGTTTTTCTAAAAATGTTGTAAACCTTTTGTCTTCTGTCATGTACATGTTTCTTTAGGAATCAGCATTTCAAACTTTGTATTGATTTGATCAAAATTCATTTTGTATTTTGTGTCAGACATGC
Organism: Cyrtodaria siliqua; assembly: GCA_037043455.1. NCBI lineage: Eukaryota > Metazoa > Mollusca > Bivalvia > Adapedonta > Hiatellidae > Cyrtodaria > Cyrtodaria siliqua. Next base: position 86,854 of record JAWPHD010010370.1, read on the forward strand.
TTTTGCATTGAACTGTTTTCACATTTACAACATTAATGCAATTTTGTCTCAACCATAGAATCTTTCCTCAGGCTTCTCGGATAATATTACATTTATATACCTTTCAGGATCTTTAAATGCTATCCTCTTAAAATAAATCCCCAGATTTTTGGAGAAACTCATTAACTTGCTAAAATACTGATGAACGATTTTGTATATAATTAGCAGGGTTGCCTTTGATGCGTATGAATAACCTAAACTTGAAATTTTTGCTTGACAGATATATAGTAATTTTAAAAAATGAAAAGCAATACACCAATAGCATGCAGTTTAATTGGAAGAAAGAATAAGCCAGACTAAATACATGCTTTTAGAGAAAGAGAAAAAACTTGACCAAACCACCAGTAGTGCATTTAAATTGAATTAACTTGAAAGTTGTATGACAGAATTGTATATTGTTACAGGCAAGCAGTCTGAATGTTTAGATGATACATTCTAAGAGCTCTTTTTCTAAGAGCTCTATTTTGACAGATGGCAATTACATTATGGACACTTGATAATAATATCAATTTGATTTTCCAAGAGGACTTGGCTCCTGAGAAGTAAATATTGATTTTTTGATCAGCAGAGCTTATGCCGTGGTGCGGCGTCCGTCGTCCGTCTGTACGTCTGTCCGTAAACTTTTTTTTGTAGCGACTACTCCTCTGAAACTACTGAATGGATTTTCATGAAACTTTACAGAAATGTTGCCCATGAAGTCTAGTTGATCCTAGCAAAAATTCATGTTGATGTGAAATCCAAGATGGCCGCCAAATCTAAAAATAGGTTTTTAAAAAACAAGTTTGTAGCGACTACTTCTTGAAAACTCTAAGTGATATTGATATGGGACTTTTTCTGAAATGATCAGCATGACATGATGTTGGTCCTTGTCAAAAATCGTTTTGATTCGATGTTAAACATGGCTGCCAGCGGCCATCTTTGTTTACATAGAGTTATATAGTAAAAACTTGTAGCGACTACTCCTCTGAAACTAATGTCTAATTGATCCTAGCAAAATTTCAGATCGGCCAGAAATTCAAGATGGCCACCACAGCTAAAAATGGATTTTTAAAAAATAAGTTTGTAGCGACTACTTTTTGAAAACTATAAGTGATATTGAGATGGGGCTTTTTCTAAATTGATCAGCATGACATAATAGTTATCCGAGTCGAACATTATTTTGATTCGACTTTAAACATGGCCATCTTTGTTTACATAGTGTTATATAATGAAAACTTGTAGCGATTACTCCTTCACACTACTTGGCGGATTTTCATGAAACTTCACACGAATGTTGCTCTTGATGTCTTATTGATCCTAGCAAAATTTCAGGTCAGCCGGAAATTCAAGATGGCCGTCATTTCTAAAACTAGATTTTCAAATACAAGTTTGTAGCGACTTCTTCTTGAAAACTATAAGTGATATTGATATGGGACGTTTTCTAAAATGATCAGCAAGACATGATGTTGGTTCTTGTCAAAAATCATTTTGATTCGATGTTAAACATGGCTGTCAGCGGCCATCTTTGTTTACATTGAGTTATATAATGAAAACTTTCAGCGACTACTCCTCTGAAACTACGTGACGGATTTTCATGAAACTTCACAGGAATGTTGCTCTTGATGTCTAATTGATCCTAGTAAAATTTCAGGTCGGCCGGAAATTCAAGATGGCCGCCACTGCTAAAATTATATTTTCAAAAACAAGTTTGTAGCGACTACTTCCTGAAATCAAAATCAATCAGTAGAGCTTCAAGGTCATTGACCTCTTGTTTGAATCGCAGTAGTGTTTTAAAAAGGTTTCTATACATTGCTGACTTGAAGACGAGGACATTTCTAATGCTTCATAATTATGTCTTTCTTTCTTTTTTTTTCTTCAGTACCTCATTATTGTTCTTTGCGATAAAAATCGATGTTTTGTTTTATACCTGCATGCTGTATAGTACATAAAATGCACTCAGTTTTGGCAGCTTATACCGGTATATTATTTTTTTTTTTTTTTAAAAAAAACACAAAAAAATATATTTTTTTCGTGAAATAAAGGCTGTGCTTGTCTTAGTTTCGATCAAACCAAGCAAAATCGGACTTGCAGTAGTGGTTCAGGTAACACTGTACTTTGATTTGCTGATTTGCTGATACGATTGTATGAAAGGCATTGCATACAATTTATGCTGTTACAAAGTTAATTCTGATTGTAACCAAACATTGTTTTTTTAGATAAATTTTCAGTTTTTAGTTTGGCCCTTGTGTGAAAATAACAATGCTAATTACATCTGTCTTCTTCTATTTTTCAGGAACAAATGCATTGTGTATTAGATGCCATGTTTGAGAGAAAGGTAATGATGTTTCAAATGCATTTTATAATACTATTATATAACTGGATAACTATTTTACCACAGTCATATTATATATAATCCAAGTTTGTCAAGGTTTTAAATTTTGTCTTGTAAGTGAGGAAGTGTCGATTCTTACGGATGGCGGGAGGTGTACAGTACTGGTTCTACCCAGGAAAAGTGGGTGTCTGCCTCCACTTAGTACATATATAATCTTACATGTGTTCAAAATGACGTAAAACACCATGCAAACAAATTTTGTCTTAAGTCAGCCTATTTATTGGGCAGCTATTGACCGATTTGAGGTGAGAACAATAAAGACAGAAAAGGGGATCCTTTGGAAGCAACGAACACAAACAAGAGAGAAAGTCTTGATGATTAAGCATTTATTTGTTTAACTTGGACAGTTTCGAACCTAATTGCAGTAGGGTGTATGATAGCAGGGGCGGATCCAGGATTTCAGCTTAGGGGGGGGGCGTAATATTTTGGTCAATTTTCGGGGTCTGTCTCTAGCCTCATAAAACGTTTGCGGTAGTGCATTGATAGGGTAAAAAAGTCCGTTTTCAAATAAAAAGCTTTAACAATGTGTTAATTAAACCACTCATTAGCCATTATGCGTCGAGCGAGCGAATCGAGCGAGAATTTTTTTTATACTGAAGGCGTGCATCTAAATTGATTGTTTGATATTTGATCTACAGTAACATGGACATACACGTATGAATAAAAAAAAGTCTGTTTTTAAATAAAAGGTGTTAACAATGTGTTAATTAAACCACTCATTTGCCATTATGCGTCGAGCGAGCGAGATTTTTATTTATACTGAGGGCGTGCATCGAAATTGTTTGATATATTATCTACAGTAACATGGACATACATGTATGAATAAAAAAGTCCGTTTTCAAATAAAAGGATTTAACAATGTGTTAATTAAACCACTCATTTGCCATTATGCGTCGAGCGAGCGAAGTGAGCGAAAAAAAAATAAAATACTGCGGGCGTGCAACGAAATTGTTTGATATTTTATCTACAGTAACATGGACATACACGTATGATCCGGAATTTTTAGGGGGGGGGCGCGCGCCGGGTGCGCCCCCCCTGGATCCGCTAGTGGATAGAAACTATAATATTTTGGATTAAACTGTTGCCAAACTCACTTTCCTTCAACTCTTTTCCTCACCCAATCTTCGTTTAGAATGTATACCTTATAATCATCTTAAAAACATGTAAGTTAATATGTTTAGTGTATAACAGTATAAATAATACATATCCAAGAACAGTTACTCTGGACGTGTTCTTGTTATGAGTATAATTTATGCATAAAGCGGAGCTATTTGGGCATATCATCCATAACATGGTAATATACTGGCCAAGTTAATGGAGTGCAAACAGTTAATACCTGCGGAGATGTAGTAAAGCTGTGATAACGGTTCAGTTATGATGGATCATGGACATGTCCCTGCATGTACCATCATGATAATTTCCAATGTCACAAGACACCAGAGTTACTTTAATCATATCGAATGATCATCTAACAATTTCAGTTCTCTTGAAATGTCCGTGTCAACACAAAATTGTAATCAGTACATCTGACTAATGTCTTGAACATATCTCTAAATGGTATAAACACAGGTACAAATGAAATAATGAAAATTGTAGCTTTCTTTAAATGCATGTGCTTTAACATCTATATTAGAAATCTTGCACCGGCTTAACAAAGAAGGTAAAAAATAGGAATATTTTGTTTGGTGGTGAGCATTGTTTCATTGTGGGGGCTGGTTCATTGGATGGGAGGGGTGGGGATAATCATCAAAGAGACGAGGCTACCCATACGTGTCTTAATACCTACAGACATCGTGTTATGGAGTCATTCCCATACATGCATCTTTAAAGAGCTGGGGGTCATACCATACTGTTTTTAAGTTACGGGGAAAGTTTTAAAAATAGGCTAGTGATTTAGTTCTTTTGTTGTTGTATTGGGAACTGCTAAAAGTAGCCCATCAGCTAAGCAAGGTAGGACGGTAAATCATCTGCCTACCGGTTATTAAGGAAAGCCCTTCATGATACTCAACACAATGTACACATGTCTGCATACACAGATACCGGTTTAAAAAAAAAAAAAAAAAAGTCTTATATTATATTACATACAAGGTCAGCATCGATAAAATCCCAGAATATAGGCATGCCTCTCAGAACAACAGCTGCAGTGTTAGTTTTTGAAGTCCCACAGAGCTGGCATATGCTGCAATCAACTCCGCAATAAATTATCTTTCCAATAACATACACTTTCATATGTCCACACCGCATAAGAAAAGCGCTGGTGCTCGAAAAACACAGAAAACGTACCTGTTTTTAAAAATCAACTCTAAGGACGTCCGTGTTATTCGCCTATATAGACCCTGGTTGACCGCCGTTTAGCCTTTGCAGAAGCTCCCGCGGACACAACAACTCATCGACACTATTCCTTACGCACAATATGTCTTTATCCGTACAATAAATAATGTCCAAGTACCTTTCCGACGATCACAAGTACACGTTTACAACGTTTTCAAAAATCTCCGTATCCGACGACGCCATTTGTATTGAGAATGCTGGAAGTTGATAGCAAAGCCGCAGAAATATTTGTTAAATTATCTCATTGGATAAAATAAATTTGATTTAAATATTGAACCAATGAAGTGGGAGCGATTTGAAAATGTAATGACGTCATGGTTTAATATCAACTTCCGGCATTCTCAATGCAAATGGATACTGAGATTTTTGAAAACGTTGTAAACGTGTACTTGTGATCGTGGAAAGGTACTTGGACATTATTTATTGCACGGATAAAGACATATTGTGCGTAAGGAATAGTGTCGATGAGTTGTTGTGTCCGCGGGAGCTTCTGCAAAGGCTAAACGGCGGTCAACCAGGGTCTATATAGGCGAATAACACGGACGTCCTTAGAGTTGATTTTTAAAAACAGGTACGTTTTCTGTGTTTTTCGAGCACCAGCGCTTTTCTTATGCGGTGTGGACATATGAAAGTGTATGTTATTGGAAAGATATTTTATTGCGGAGTTGATTGCAGCATATGCCAGCTCTGTGGGACTTCAAAAACTAACACTGCAGCTGTTGTTCTGAGATGCATGCCTATATTCTGGGATTTTATCGATGCTGACCTTGAGTATGTAATATAATATAAGATTTTTTTTTATTTTTTTTTAAACCGGTATCTGTGTCTGCATAGAGGTTTGTATTTTGCACAAGAACAAGAGGCCCAAGAGGGCCTATGGCAGCTATACTGACTAAAACAGCTCATATTAAGGGGTATCTGTGTCTGCATAGAGGTTTGTATTTTGCACAAGAACAAGAGGCCCAAGAGGGCCTATGGCAGCTATACTGACTAAAACAGCTCATATTAAGGGTTGTCGTCATAAAATTCCCATCAGTACTTCTTTTAAAAGGTTGCAAAAAAACACACAAAACAACAACACCTATAACAGAAACTTAAACCCATGCTAATAATTTAAACAAGAGGCCCTAGTTCTTATTTGGTATGGTAATTTAAGGACTAGAAATAAGTTTTGACTGCCTGTAGAGGGGCCCCTTCATGAAACACAACAATTGTTTAAATAATTTTTGACCGCCTGTAGAGGGGACCCTTTATGCAGAAGAAAAAAAGAGATGTAGGTGTTGCTTTTACGGCGGGGGCGGCAGCGAAGGCGTCAACATTCAAGTTTTGCGTTTAGGTCATTCTCTCGAAAGTGACCTTAACGCAAATGTAAAAATTATTTAAGTTATCTGCCCCTTGCTTGGAGGGTCAAGGTCACATTCACATTTGCTTTGTCACGTTGCAATGTACCATCCAAGATACAACTATAAGCAAAGTTTGAAAGGTGTAGTGCATACAGTTTGCGAGAAATTGACCTCAACACGAAAGTTCAATGTAAAAATTATTAAGTTACCTGCCCTTAGCTTGAAGGGTCAAGGTCACTTCCACATTTGCTTTGTCACATTGCAATGCATCACCCAAGATACAACTATAAGCAATCTGGCAACGTTTGGTAAAGGTAGGATGCAAAATGGAGGCACTAGGGTGTTAAGACAAAATATAGCAATTTTTGTTAATTCAACAGCAATATCTCTGGTGTTATGGGTCCGATCCGACTGGTTTTCGAACTCATCCGAGCTTTCATTGATATAACTACACTGACAATGTTTCGTAAAGATCAAGTACAAAATGAAGGTCCTATAGTGTAAACAAGACTTAATATGACATTTTTCAGCAAAACAAGGGCCACAACTCTGGTGTTACTAATCTGATCTGGCTGCTTTTCAAACTCATCCAAGCTTTCATTGACACTGGCAAAGTTTTGTAAAGATCCGATTAATAATGAAAGTCTCTATCACGTAAACAAGACGAAAGTTAACGGACGGACGGACGACGCACAACTCGCTTCGGCCAGTAGAGCTAAAAATAATAAAAAACATAAAAAACTGACGTGCTTGGGCATAGTTTTGTTATGCCCCAGCCAAAATTGGTGGGGCTTAAATGTTTTGGCCTTAACCTTTCGTTCATCCTTCCGTCGTTTTTACGTTGAATTACTTCTGTATTTTATTTGTTGATTACTAAGGTCGTACATAAATATTCCGTCATATTTCTGATCACCTGTAACCACAAAGTCAAGGTCACACTTGGAAGTTTTGCGTTTAGCGGGAGTATTAGTCAGATATCCAACATTTCTAGTTGCAACAAATAAACAACTGAAATTACGAACACCAAGATGAGCATTCATTTAACCTGGTGTCGGTTTAAGCGCCGTTGAGCTTTCAACTTTTGAGCATATGAGTAGGGTACCGGTTATTTCCGGTTAAAAAATGAAATCAATATATATAGATGCTGGCTTTTCTTCAGTTAGTAAGCAACATGTTATTTCTGGTTATATTTTGTTTCAGGTAACGCCAGATGAACATGTGATTGATCAGGGAGATGATGGTGATAACTTCTATGTTATAGATGGGTAAGGCAGTATTTTTTATTTATAATTTGCTGGCATAATGTGACTCCCTGGGGCAGGTCCAAATTTGACCCCCAATGTCCTTATTACTGTTTATATGTATTTTGTTCTGACCTTCCTACCCACTCCTTTGCAAAACTGAAAGATCTTTGTATGGTTGATGTGTTAATTATCA